>LPNX011162570.1:177974-206219 GCA_001517045.1 Pseudotsuga menziesii | reverse complement strand
CTTCCTCCAAAATTAATAAATATTATTTTATTATTTTAACTATTATTTTATTAGTTCATTTTAGGAGGCCCATTTTGAGTTGAAATTTCCTCTAATGTCCATTATCAAATAATATAATTGAACATCAGAAGAGAAGATCCCCACCCTGGCATCACACGGGCTACTATCGCGTCCACCGGTGTTCAAGACTATAGCCATCTCCAGGCCATTTCAGCTTGCCCTATATAGCTCCATATTCTGAGGTTTTTGAGGTATGAAACTGTACAAATGGTGAGAGATAAGGGTTAAGCTCCGAAGAGTGTTGAGTCCCTTCACAAATAGCCATGACTGTGTGGTTTGAGAATTTAGTTTGACAAGGAGTATTGATGGTTGGCGAACATAAGATTGTGTTTATTCATCTTCCTGGTCATCTGCATCGAGAAGTCACCAACCACTGGGGCACATATGTTAAGCACCTATGGAAGTTCAATAGTTTCCACGTTTCCCTACCCTTAGATGTGCTGCGCATGGGTTTTTACATCCTAGGAACATATCTCCGACACCTCCAGTAGCTGTCATGACCTCCGAAGTACTGACACACAATGATGGTGGAGCTGTTGGAGCAAATGCTCAGTCTAGAATAGTGGAGGTATGAAGCCTTCATTACCACCCCTATGATCTCCACTTAAAAACCTTGCCTCAGATGAGGATGGGCTCAAATTCACACCCGACTACGTAGCCCTTGATAAACCCCTCCATGTAGGTGGGAGAGATGAGTACAAAGATGATAGAACTCTTAAGATGTCTATCATCATCAAGTGCATGGCCACCCTTTTCCCAATTTCCTCCTATAACCGTGTTACCAAACGAAGGAAGGGATGGGAAAATGTCAGGCACTGAGGTGTAGGCCTTATTGTTAGCCTTTGAGCGTTGTGGTCTGAGGGAAGAATGTCGGTCAAAGGAGGAAGAAAGGCATATCTGAAATGGTCCGAGTTGGCGACTGACTGGCGTCAGGAAACATAGGGCTCGCTTTCATATACCAGGATAAAGAAAACTATGTGTTGTCAATCCACGCTATCATGCACTACAATTCCATAATTTTTGTTTATATTTGTAAAATGTGGCAATAGTTCCACTCTCTATACTGTTAATGCATGATTGTGACTGCAAATCATTTTTAGGTTTGTTTTGGAGATAAATCTCAGCACTAAAGTATTATAAATGCACTTTCGATAGGGGGAAAAGAGTTAGCTGGAGGATTGGAAAACCTTCAAGGGCTGAGGCTCTCTGTTGTAAATAAGATATGGTGCCTATGTTATGAATAAAATTAGAGAGGAAGAATTGTTTCTTAATATAGATTCATGTGTCATTGCTTCTTTCAATATGTATTTTCTTTACGTGAAATGTATATCTTGTTTCCATTCCAATTTGTTGATTACTTTCATGTCTGTAACTTAGTGTATAACAGTTTCGAATTCCTACATGCTATGCTCCGCTTGTTGTTTCAGACATTGATCAAGTTTTCTTCTAAATTTGTGTGGAATTCATCATGCTGGTGCTTTGCGGGATTGGTTGTTCTCTCTTTTCCCCTAACCACCCGCTAAATATCTCCGGATTGCGAGATTGACGGCTATCTTGCCTCTATTTTTAACCCCATGCCATTCTTTTCCTCATGCAAATGTTCCCTATTCAGGTTTTCGACTCCATTGCCAATGGTCCCTCACCCTGATAATCCCACCTGCATCTCAAGTCACTCTATTTTATCCCATTCTAGGAGTCCAGCCTCCTGACCATCCTTGAGCGAATATCTTATGCGAAGTAAAATCTGAAAGACAAGCGAGAGATCCCTCTCTGACTACGTAAGGCTGGAGGTGCAGTCTAAAGTCATTCTGTTGTTACATGGGAGTGGTCCTTCCCTCAACCTTGGGGCTCAATCCCATTGCTAACAAACTGGCGTTGTTTCTAGGGAACGAAATTGAAGATCCTCCCTAGGAAAAACGACATGGTTTTAGATCTAGTTGTTGATGGTGAACAATGATCAGATATCAAGAAGATTGAGCACTTTTTACCTGGCGACTCCACTCTTGAAGGGTTCATACTTTAGTGACTCTGCTGGTGGTATGACCTAGAAATCAAATGATCAAAAAGAACGGGAAAGCTCCGTCTAGAAAAATGAACCCCTTGTAAGGCCCAAAAATGCATGATGAAAGGTTAAGATACTCGAGTATACGTTTCTTCCAAGAGGCTTTGTCTTGTCTTGTAAGTTTTTTCTTATCCTTCCCTAGATTTATCAAAACAACCTTCTATGGTTCAATTCATTCGGAATAGAGCTATGAATATATTCCTGTTTATCCTTCTTTACAAACCAAAAGCATTGCGTTGTCTTGTACATTAGGTTTTGACCTAGATTTTTCTCTAGAGGCCCATGACGTCAAAGGTCACCCCTGTGAAATTCATGAAACCTCAGTCAATAGCGTAGTTATTGCACCTAACCTGGTCTCTCCCATTTATCCAAGCTGATACAAACCATTACAACTTCCTCCCATCCTCCATCATTTTCCTACAAAACATCACAAGTACCTCCCCAAATTTGATGGAGAATCCAAAGACTTCACTACTGAGAAACATTTACAAGACTTTGAGCATTTCTCTAAGCTTTTTGAGATAGAACATGATGATGTCTACATGACAGATTTCATCCAATCCTTGCAAGGAGATGCTAAAGAATGGTTCAAGCACTTGCAGCCTAAGTCCATCAACACTTGGGAAGAGTTTTCTTGCACCTTCTTAAGGTTTTTGGGTAGGAGAAGGCCACTGGATCAAATACTTTCAGAATTTTATTCCCTGAAGAGACATGAGGGTGAGACCCTATCTAATTTTAATAGAATATTCACAAGCTTTTATTATAACATGCCCAAGGAGGTCCAACCTCTTGAGAACGTTGCTAAAATCTATTATGCAAGCACCTTTCCTCCTGAGCTGTCCCTGCTTCTTTTGGAAAGAAAATCAACCACTCTACAGCATATGTTTACTGATTGTCTGGAGGTTGAGGAAAAACTTGAGAGGTCAAAAAGCTTATCGAGCCAGGGCGGCGGCGGTGAACTAAAAGATACATTAAAATTGGTTGGGCCCTACAAGCAAAATAGGAAAGTATCGGTCCCGCTAAAGCCCTCTCCTGGTATACAAAAAGATGACCGGCCCGATACAGGAACATGTGATCCTGCAGGTTTGTTCTCTGAATATTGTGACCTGCACTGCCCTGGGTCCATACAATACAATTTTAATAAGGAATCCGGTGCGCCTGTGTATGATGAATATGAGGAAGAATACCTATGGGTTGTACCTGAGAAGCTGGCCATTGAACCAAGACCTGATGATGGAGAGGAACAAGATGCTATGCGAATTTGGGAGGTTAAAGTAGAAAAGGGTGATAAGGGAACTAAAGGTGATAACCTACCCTTGTGTTATACCTCTTTTGAATTAATACAACACATGATTAGAGCCTCTAAGAAAAAGCAAAAAGAAGGGAAGATGGTGTAGTCCAGAAACCTGTATGTAACTGGAGATGATAAAAATAAACTGTCATGCAATCCCTCTCCAGCTACCGATACATTGGGTGTTTGTGATGAGGTTTCAATCCATGGAGAAGGATGCAGTAGCCCTCAAATAGATACATTTTCTGATGTTCCGCATTCAGGAGTACCACCTCACACAGGAGGGATATGCCTACTCGGTTCCGCTGGAGAAGCGGAGGACCTCCATCTTGAGGCACATCAAGCTCTCGTTGCAAAAAAATTGGGTGAAAAGGGGGATGTTTCATTGAAGAAAGATTATTTGGGCCCTCTTCCACAATATTCTAGGTATCATCCAGACAAATCACCAGAAGAAGGAAGTTCCGGATAGCTTTACCATGAGCAGAAGACAGAGTACATTGGAGGTTTCTATGTTTTCTATGACCCCATAGCAGGGTACATGGAAGGGCTGGGTCAGGATGATGACTGGTCACATTACTGATTTAAAGAGTAGTCTATTCGTCATTACCTTCTCCCATTATCTATTTCATTTATGTCCATCAAGCACGAAAAAATAACAAAACTATTGGGCAAGTTGCTTGATTGGCTTCATTGGAAGTCTGATTTCACTTAATTGGACTTGTGCACAAAATTAGGTAGAGTAGGTAGGAACAAATAAGCTCAACAATTATTGAGCAATTACTTCATTTTATATTTTATTTTGTTTTCATTTTCAATTGCAAGCACATGTTTTGTAGTCATGAACTTCATTGCGGGAGTGGCATGAATTTGCTGAAGCGGTAGCTCAGAGTAGTATGGAGATTTCAAAGAAATATTGAAGACAACCCAATGCATTTGGCACTTGGTATATGGGGGTTCTTTTCTACCTCACTGGGAGGATAGCATCCCTCATGGAGCGGGTTGTTAACACTCCATTTTCAACAGTCTATTTATGGGCCTGACAAAAGTTCAAGGAGGGTTCCATTCCTTTAAAACACTATGTGAATGCCCTTCAGATTATGAAAGGCACATTTTCCATGTTTTGAGACAATTAGATAATGAAGAAGAGCAACAATGGATCGTATTTTTTGTCCAAGATGCAGGAGGATGGTTAAATTTTGGCTTTCATGGAGTTCGTTAAAGCAACAAACAAATGAAAGGCCGAGATCAAAGAAAAGCTCGATCAATGACCTAAAATGGTTTCGCTAAGCGAACATGCCCGACCAAATCCACTTTTCCAAATTGCGAAAAGGTTAAAGGTCAGAAGCATTCAATAATGGAGATGAGATCCGAAGCAGATCTATGTTCTCAGTTGATTTCACAAACCAGAATTGTGCGGATAAAGCTACGATTCCAAATCGCAAAAAGTGGTACCGACCGTGAATATTGATGGTCACGATAGAGAAGGGTAGAGATATATGGTTGTGGTCTATTTCGCAATACAAACTAACACGGTTGAAGATCAACATTTTGCATTGAAAAAATGGTAGGACCCACTCAGATCGACAGTTGCATGAAGAGGTCGATCCTGATCGACAGATAAGAACGCATCACGATCCAAAGCTGCCCGTTGTATCTAGAAAAGAGAAATTGGTGGCAGAAGTAAAGAGACGTGGATGGTGGATGTTAAAATTTATCCCCAAATCGGACGGCCGAGGAGGCCTCCAGGATGCAGGTGTCGCATCCAATGTGAAGATGACAGGGCAAAGAATGTTCATATGTGTAATCCTCATCCTGATAGGTGGGATGATGTCTCCAAACACTGTCTTTGATAAGCCAGAGGCAAAGGTCCCGTCTAATGACACTAACTTCTCTAACTCCGTCAAACTGGCACATGGTTCACATGGGAAAAGACAGGATGTATAGGTTTTGAAATGGTGAATCATACGTCTACACAAAGTTAAGAGAAGCCGTGAATTGAGTCCACTTAGTTCCACTGTCACATTGATCGAAAAGGAAAGAAAGGTCAAATCCACAGTATTTGAAACCAACTTGGAAGCCATGCAGGAAGTGCTTAGAATCCTATCCATTATCAAATAATATAATTGAACATCAGAAGAGAAGATCCCCACCTTGGCATCACATGGGCTACTATCGCATCCACCGGTGTTCAATACTATAGCCATCTCCAAGACATTTTAGCTTTCCCTATATAGCTCCGTATTCTGAGGTTGTCGAGGTATGAAATTGTCCAAACAGTGAGAGATAAAGGTTAAACTTTGAAGAGTGTTGAGTCCCTTCACAGACATACATGGCTGTGTGGTTTGAGAAGTTATTTCGACAAGGGGTATTGATGGTTGGCGAACATAAGATTGTGTTTATTCATCTTCCTGGTCATCTGCACCGAGAAGTCTCCAACCACCGGGGCACATATGTAAAGCACCTAGGGAAGTTCAACTGTTTCCACCTCTCCTTACCCTCAGATGCACTATGCATGGGTTTTTGCACCCAAGGACGTATCTTTGACACCCCCAGTAGCTGTCACGACCTCTAAAGTACTAACACACAATGATGGTGGAGATGTTGGAGCAAATGGTTAGTCTAGGATAGTGGAGGTCCGAAGCCTTCATCACAGCCCCTATGATCTCCACTTAACGAGATTGCCTCAGATAAGGGGGGGTCAAATGCACACCCGACTACATAGCCTATGATAAAACCCTCCTCGTAGGAGGGAGAGATCAGTACAAATATGATAAACCTATGAAGACGTCTATCATCATCAAGTGCATGGCCACCCTTTTCTTAGTTTCCTCCTATAACCATTTTACCAGACTAAGGAAGGGCTGGGAAAATGTTAGGCACTAGGGCGCAGGCATTCTTTTTAGCCTTTGAGCGTTGTGGTCTGAGGGAAGTAGGCCGTTCAAACGAGGAAGAAAGGCATGTTTGAAACGGTTCGAGTTGGTGACCGATTGACGTTAGGCAACATAGGGCTCACTTTCATATACCAGCATAAATAAAACTCTGCGTTGTCAATCCACGCTACCACACACTATAGTTCCATAATGTTTGTTTATATTTGTAAAACATGGCAATAGTTCCACTCTCTATACTGTTAATGCATGATTGTGACTGCAAATAGTTTTTGGGTTTGTTTCAAAGAATAATCTCAGCACTGAATTATTATAAATGCACTCTCGATAGGGGGAAAAGAGTTAGCTGGAGGATTGGGAAAACTTCAAGGGCCGAGGATCTCTATTGTAAATAAGATCTAGTGCCTATGTTATGAATAAAATTGTAGAGGAAGAGTTGTTTCTTAAGACAAAGATTCATGTGTCTTTGCTTCTTTCAATATGTATTTTCTTTATGTGAAATGTATATCCTGTTTCCATTACAGTCTGTTGATTGCTTTCATGTCTGGAACTTAGTGTATGATAGTTTGGAATTCATACATGCTATGCTCTGCTTGTTGTTTTAGACATTTATCAAGTTTTCTTCTAAAGTTGTGTGGAATAATTCATATTGCTCATGCTCTGTGCGATGGGCTGTTCTCTCTTGTCCCCTAACCACCCATTAAATATATCCTGATTGCAATATCGATGGCTATCTTTCCTCGGTTTACAACCCCACGCCATTCTTTTCCTCATGCAAATGTTCCCTATTCATGTTTTCGACTCCAATCCTAATGGTCCGTCGCCCTGAAAATCCCACCTGTATCTCACATCACTCTACTTTGTCCCATTCCAGGAGTCCATCCTCCTGACCATACTTGAGAGAATATCTTATGCGAAGTAAAATCTGAAAGACAAGCGAGAGATGCCTCTCTGACTAGGGAAGGCTAGAGGTGCTGTATAAATTCATTCTACTGTTACACAGGAGCAGGCCTTCCCTCAACCTTGGGGCTCAATCCCAGTTCTAACATAACCATTTTCAATCACTTGGAACCTACCAAAAACAATTAATGGGCCAACTAGAAACACATTCAATCATTAAAATCAATCAAAAACTTGTGCTTTTGCTTGTCCATTCATTTTTCTCCACTCATGGCCAGCACCGCCTGAGCTCCATTTGCACATAGCAGTGGCACTACTTAAGTGCAGTAGAGGTTGTGTGGTTCTCACGGCGCATCGCCTATCCCATAATGGGTAGGAGTGGTGCCCACATTTGAGATTTAGGGCTTGCTTAAAACAACCCAATAGCCTCACAAATTCAAGAATGAATGCTCTACAAGGAAAGGCTAAGGTTTTTTCAGTTACCTAGCTCTGACGCCACTCGAATCAGATAGTAGAGACTCCCAGAATCAGTGACTGAAGATATGGCTGAAATTTGCTCCAAAATGCTCTCACCAAGTGGTAAATAGTAAAAATGGTTTGATTTTTACTATTCAAAATGACTTTTATATCTTTTCTTAGGGTTTTTTAATGCTATGTTGATATTTTAAAATCATTATTATTATAAAATCTATCTATATAGTTCATTACAGTCATTTTTTGCGAGATTAGTATTAGAAACAGAAATAGTAAATTCTATGGGGAGTTTGCTTTTGACTTTTTCATACTTCCATAAAATAGAAAAATTCCACAAGTGTTTATTTTGACACTTTGGTCATGCTCTCAGAAATCACTATCAAAGTTCCGAGTCCTTTTTCGATTCTTTTTAGGCTCATAAAATTTTTGATCGTAAAAAGAGACCTAATGGAGTCTCCTTTAAGCTCTTTTCAAAGTCCCTAAATATGAAAAGATTGTCAAGTATTTGTCTCCTTCATACTCATAAAAGTATTTGAAGAGTCGTCTCTTCGATGGTAGGTTATCTCTTTATGGGTTTGGATAGACTATTTACAAAAAATGAACACTCCAGCCAATCATGACTTGAAGAGTTCTCTTAGGTATTATTTTTTACTTTTTCGGGCCCTAGAGACTAAATCATACGAAAAAGGACCCTTTGGATTTTTATTTCGTCTTTGTTTAGACTCTCTAAACATGAATGGTACCGAGTTTTATTTCATTGGACTCATTAAACTAAACACTGAGAGACCCTTTTTTAGGGAACGAAACCCTCCTTTCTCAGGTTAGTAAAATATATGGGAATGGACTTATCTTTGGATGAGCTAAACGAGTGTTTGTTACCCTCTTTGGAATCGTAAAAATGAAAAGAGGCACTCATCAATCATGATGGGGAAATTAAGGGAAGGGAATCATTTTTGTAAATCAAATGGCAGTTGTTTTTCACCTTTGAACATGGCACTTGTCTACATTTCATTCAGTCAATTGGGTATTCAGCTGACTTACAAATATATCCACTTTCATGAGCCATATAAATCCTTTGAGTCCTTGAAAATAATTCATTGTACACTGTCGTATTGTGTGTCCATCTATTTCAATCATGCTGCCAAGTCTTTTTGTTATGCCACCTGATGTTCAAAGGAATAAAGAAGTTTACCTATGTAGTTAACATATCCTTTGTGTCAATACCTTTGAGTCAGTCCTATGGTTACATTATCGACAACATTCCAGAACTTTGTTCTGAGTTTTGTGTCGTCAATGTGGGATTCATCATGACCATCCTTCGATGAGACTATTTCTGTTGACATCAGTTCATTATCCAGGAAATAGTCTTAGAAACAAATTTAGTACCTTGAAATCTATATTCCTCAATGATATATTCTCTCGCTATCAACAAAGGTTCACATCATTGACCTTTGACTGAAATATTCCGCTATGTGTTCGACATCAAAACATCTATTCACACTCAGTAGATTGTACTAAGGTACCTTGGGAATCATTGACATCAATGGTGATCTCCCTCGTACTTGTTAATGGTTCACATGATTGGATGGTAATCAAGTGGTTTCTACCATGTTCGACTTCAAAACATTCTAATCACATGGTTAGAATCGTACTTTGTGGAAGACAAGAGAAAGACCCTAGGTATTTGTTAAAAGCACTCATAGCTTTTTTCCTAGGTTGCGATGGAGTATATTGTATGAAGTACCAGCATGGATCCACATTTGTATGGTCATGGCTATGCTCAAATTTGCGTCTGTATGACATATATATATGTTTTATATATTGTATCTACGTCTAATTTTGAGTCCTCTATCACATGGATCTACGTTGTATTCTAGTAGCCGTGGTTGTTCATTCCTCTCATGGATCTTCCTTGTATTGGTCTGCATCCATGATGAGGTTACATTTACTCATGAGCCAAAGTATTGATGTATTGCAGATGCCTACCTGATGACACTCTTCGATTAAGCTGGATATTACCTCGAAGTGATAACTTGCTCTATCAAATCTCTCGTCTATCGTATCCCTCTAGCCTCATGCTTTGGGGGCCATTCTGTTACACTCAAAATCTATCACCAGCATGTGATAGGATCCCTAACACAGATATTTTCCCTCAAATCTCAAACTTGAAGTGAAACATGCTCTAGATGTTGGTTTTAACATACAAAACTCCAGCACCGCTCTTACCCTTAAGCAGGTAAGAGGTACCTTATGCAGCACCACCAAAGTTATGTGGAAACCAGGCGTTGCCACTGCCTTTAACCTTTGTCTTTGGTGCATTTCTCATGCATCATTGCTCTGTTATAAAGGAGTATAAGCGGTGGCCTTGGTGAAAACTGAAGAAAGGAGGTTTCATGAAGCCTCTAGAATAAAATCTTCGTGTCTAGCCTTATCCCTACTCACCTAGGTCAGTTAAGCTCAAGATCCCTCCTTTAAGGGTCTCATGGCCACCTCACCCACAAATTTCTCAACCATTCCTATCCCTTTGAGCCCTATAAGTACAAGCTCATACTCCATGGTTGGGAGAGAGAGGAAAGAAGTAAAGTTATGATGTTGAATTAACACCCTAGCCTAATCCATTAGAGGGCATAGAGGAACAAGTTGGATCTATCGGGGATGAGGTGCTAGTCTTGTGAACGATTTCATCAACATTAAGGAAAAACAGTTGTAAGCTCTTTCATTCATCTATTAATGCAAAGTTGATTTCCTTCCCATATATATGTTGTGTTATAATCTCACATATATATTATTGGATTCCTTAGTCACTAATATGGATCTATGGATAGTTTTCTGGTATCTTTGATGTTGTTGTATGTTTGATGTGCTTTTTTAGGTCTACAGGTCTTTCATCAGAGGTTTTATTCCAAGCATCTATAGCTTTCAAGGAAAGTATTCAACCTAATTGTTACACATTTGTTTTGGATCTGAACCATTCAGACCAGAGGAACAAATTCTATCCGTAGAAGGTGTTATATTCCTGATAACAATAATCCTTGTAATTGATGGGGCCTCCTCCACGAGAAATCAACTGGTTTATAAAAATAAAACTGATCTCAAAGGTAAAATAAAAACCCTACTTAGGCTAAAGAAAAAATAACTTGTGATAGGAGTGGTAAAAGGTCAGGATACTCATAGTATTGTAAAACCACCACAACTCATTATATACCGCAGGGTCCAATAGTAGAGCACGACAAGGAGGATTGGGACCAGGATAGATAGTATGTGTGTAGTAATCACCCCTATTGAAGTTCCCAGTGTATTTCGGTGATAGGACGGTGAAAGGGCTATGCCCATATGGTATCATGATCCCTAAAAGTGTCTCCCTATATACGCAAGGTACGTGGGAGCTCCACTCCATAGCAATGTTGTCTAATGCACAAACATTCGATAGGGGAATTTCTATATACAACTGAGTATGTGAAGAACCTTTTTATATACCTCAAGGGTAAGTGAAATTTTGTTTGATATACCAATGGTATGTGGAAGAACCACATGATCCTCGGGATGTAGTGCAGGAAGAAAACAACAACTCCTACACTTAAAGGCGTCGAAAAAAGTCTCTAACTTATCTTACCTTTCTAAAAAAATTTAACCTAAGTCTAGTGCTTGATTTTATCTTTGTATTTAAGTGAATGTATGAGGTGAGTACATAAAAAGTAAAACCATGCAGTATGCTTGTGTAAAATTTTCCTTCCACTTTCGCAAAATTCCTACTTAGAGGAGGGATAGAGGTTTGATTTCTGCTTAATCTAGAAAAACTAAATCCCAAGCAAATGAAAAAATAACTAAATATTAAAACATATTGCAAGCACACATGACTTCAAAAGAAAATTTTTGGAAAGGGAAATTCCAAGATCTATTTATGAAATAACAAGCTATGATAACTACTCAACACACCATATTTTCCAATTTTCTTCAAAGGATAATGAAATGAACACAACACACTTTTTCCTTTTTTTGAGAGAAAGGGAACTTAAGAAACAAGTAGTCTGTAAACACTTGAGTGTATGAAAGACCAATCAAGCCTCTACCAACTCAAACCATAAGATTAACCTAGGCCTTTCTCTCAATTTCCAAAATCAAAGAATGAAAACAACTCAAATCAAACTAATGAATAAATTAAAAGAAAATCTACTTTATTTCAATTTGATCAAACAAAAACTCAGAGATATGGATCTGTACTTCCTTTTTATAATCCTTATTCAACCAAAATAAAACATACAAGAAGTACACACACTAGTTCAACTAGTCCTTGGAGGTATAACCCAAACCAAGCATAATTGAAAACCCATATTTCAATTCAAGGATGGAATTAATAGTAACAAGCCATAATCAAGTCCAAAAATAAAAAATACAAATATCAAGTTTGAAAAATGATTTGGGATTTAAAAACTACTTGGCACCGCTTGCTGAAGGTGTTGTACAAAGTGTTACTATTATGGTAACTCCTATTCTCCACAGGAACAGAGCAACAGTAACGCCTATGGTCCACAGGAAGAGATTAGTTGTAATGCCTATTTCCTCTACAGAAAGTGTGGAGACCGCCTTGGTACACAACCCATGTGCAGTGGAGCTTTCAAGTTCCAAATCAATACAAAGAGATGAAAAATATAATGTTAGATCTCAATGTACTAGTATCAAATGATAATAAAAATCCAAGAAATAAAGCATATGAGGAAGATCTGGATAGATCTAAGCAGATCTGATCAGTCTCAAACCAAATCCAACTAAAAAAATAGTAGATATGATTGATGAAGAAATTGAAGTTTTAAATAGAGGAAATAACTAAGAATCAAGAAAGAATAGAAGTTCTAGACACTCCCCAACAAAGTTACCAGCTTTGTTGCTAGAAATTCTCACCTTCCATGGACAAATGTTGTTTTCCTAGCTCGAAGTCCTTACAACTAGAAAAAATGAGTTACAACAATCAAAAACACTTCCCCTAATATTGGTAGATGCTTGGAATTGATCTTACACCTGTTACAGAATGTAATGTACCATCCTTGTAGAATACTAGATCTCCACAGTTCACCTGCAAAAAGCACATCACAAAAGCATACAAGATTAAAAGTACCAAGTACGATGTACAATCCTATATTGATGAGTAAGGAATTCAATAATAAAACCAATGGTTAATACATAACATGATTAATGGGAAAGGAAATTTCATTGCATCAACAGAATAAGAGAGAGATTACAACAAAGGGCCATAGTGTTGAGAAGTCTCTCCTCAAGCAAGATCTTGCCTCCAAAGCTTCAACTTGTCCACCTAATGCCTTGAGTCTTCTTGGCTATATTTGGCTAGAATTTTGGTACTGGAGCATAATATTCCTCTCCTTACCCATGGGGGATGATCCAAGATTTATAGCCATGGAATTATAGGGATGGTTGAGATAATGGTGGATGAGGTTGAGGGAAGATCCTACAAGGAGTCATCTCGATTCTAGGTGGTCAAACAGTTTAGGGATTAGGTTTCCATGAATCTAAGGTTTGAGAAGCTTTGTGAAACTTCTATTTTTAGCTTTAAAACTAGAGCAATGCTCTTTGTATACCATGATATATCGTTACCAATAGGGAACCACTGATTGAACAAAGGTAAGTGGCAGTGGCACTGCAGTTTCTGCATGGAAGACAAGCGTTATTGACTTAGGTAACACACTTTGTCAACAAGGAAAGTGCGGTGGTCGACTAAATCTTTAAAGCACTGATACAAATCCAAATTCACTTCATAACTTGGGGAATGGAAGAAATTTATAATGTTTTGTTCTAAGTACAGGATGATGACTAGAAATATGTATAACAGACATGGGACACCAAGTGTTAGCACTATTTTATTTCTTCCGAATTTGGTGTTACCGCCTTAAAAAAGTTTATCTTACATTGATGATTTGGGGGTTCCGATGCTTCTTTCATTGGACAAATCATTAAAAAATTTCCATGTTGGAAAGAAGAAGGAATTTTTATTATTCTTTTGGCTTAATAGTGGTTTATTTATTAAATTTATGAACCAAGGTTTTATTTTTAAAAGAGAATGGTCAAAGCTTGTTTTTATAAAAAATATATTTGGCACAAGGCTTCTCAACACCGATATTTTTCTCTTTCCAACCAAGTACTTTACACTTCAATGCACACCAATTAAATCCCTCCATCAAAGTCCAAGCGCGAAGCTCATAGGGATTACTATATATTTGGCACAAGGGTTCTCAACACCGAGATTTTTCTCTTTCCAACCAAGTACTTTACACATCAATGCATGCCAATTAAATCCCTCCATCAAAGTCCAAGAGCCAAGCTCACAAAGAGTACTATATAGCCATTTATTTGTTCATTGATATTACTTGTAACTCTTGGCACATATTAAACTTTAGAATATTTTCCGTTTTATGCATGTGGGATAATGTTCCCTTCTAAAATCAAGGCAATCACCAAATGCGTTACAAGACACACATTTGATTATTGGATTAGATTCGTTACTAAGAGGGATGGATGCCACACAGTTTTTTCCTTTGAAGCCAAACACCCTTGCAATCAATACGGACTTCTGACATTACCTATATGTTAGTTTCCAAAACAATTATTATGATGGATGGCCTTAACAATTTTAGGAATGATGAAGTGAAAGAAACAAATGAGGGTGACCAAGATGAGTGAATGTTGAGTCATATGGAGGAAACAACTTAAGAAAACATGGTTACATATATCACCGGTTGTTGTGCCATGAAGTTGAGGTTCCGATAGTTTGTAGTACTCTACCTCGTCGATGTGGAGCTCCAGGATTTCTAGAATTGAATACATCTCAGGTTAGTGTTGTAAAGAGCATTTTGCAAAATCCTGTGAGTTTAAATAAAGGCCCTTCTAGGACAGTAAAGAATATCACCTCAGGAACTATTGTATACCATTTATCCAAGAAGGGTCAGGGCCCGAGATTAGTATGTGCTCCAAGTAAAGTTGTTGTTGATCAACTTACAGAGAAAGTTAGTGCCACATGTTTGAAGGTTGTCAGACTATGTGAAAAATCAAGGGAGGAATTGAGTTCTCCAATTGAAAATTTAACACTACATTATCAGGTTAGTCACCTCGACACTTCAGTTATCACAAATAGTCATGTGAGATCATTTTCAACAGAGAAATTGTAAGATTTTTTGTTGCGGGAATAACGGTTTTAGTAGTGATGATAGAAGCAGCATGGATCAACGATTTAGATCAAATCTCAACATCATTCAACGGTGTGAAACAATTTCACCAGTGAAGAAGAGAGAAAGTTAATTTTTTGAGACATTGCAAAATTGTGTTAAAATGAAGATGAAATCGATGATCATATCAGTAGGTGAAGGAGATCTATGATGAAGTTGGATTCCACTACGAGAACTTGCTCGAATGAATGAAATTTGAAGATCAATGGAATCAGCAATAGGCCTAATGTTCTGACGGCTCATGTCATATCCCAATATAGATCAATGATCCACATTATTTCCATAGATTGAACATGCATGGATGAATAAAACCTTGGGGCTCAATGGAATTTTGTATTGGAAGGAAACTTGAAACACGTGTCGACCCAAAATTGTTTTGGAAAGCATATTGATGAATACCAAATATTCCATTGGGTGGATGTGAAAGAAGGTTAACACCCAAGGAAATGAGTGTAATTTGTGGGTAGGATCAAATACATCTATAGGTAGGATGTGGTAGAAAGGGTATTGTTGCCGAGATCTCAATTAAGAAGCAATTTTTCACTTAATGGTGCTCTATACTTCCTAAATTTGAAAGGGATGATAGATACAGGCCCATTGGCTTTTATCGATTGTGTATATAGGTTGTGTGGGAAATATACACATGTTTTTAATGATTTCTAGCACCCCCTCTTCTTTAGTTTGAAGATGAGCGTTCCCTCAGCAAAAGAAATAGTTTTGAAGTAATATGTTTTAGCATTCCTTTGCAGCGTTTCCATGTGTTATTAGTGATCCATTGATTAATGTTGGTCCATTGAAAATTTCACTTCTAAACTGTGAACAAATGGATATTTTAATGCAATAAATGTTGCAAGACAAAATCATTATGAACTAGTTGCAAAGGAATATGGAAGGTGTATCATAAGGGTTCACATACCCATGGATCTTATTTTATAAATTAATGCTATATGAGGATATATTTCATGCTATTTGATCATAAGTTTGCAGTATCATACTATGGTTCTAGAGAGTGCTGATACACTAAGTGGAGTTACAAAAAGCCTTGATTACTATATTGATGGGTTTCCAATTTTACCAGGCACCAAAAGGAGATGATTTTGAGGAAAGTAGATTATACAATAGAATTGGATGCTCTAGATTTATGTTTTGATGAACATATAGAGAATATGAGAAAGGTATGGCAACTTATCAGAAAGGTTTCAAATATGATGAAAACAACCAAGTTAACACTTATAGAATGATAAAGGGAAAAACTCAATATCAAATATCAATTGAAGCAACTAGGGAATTTTTTTCCCCGAGAATGATTGTTTTAGTCACTGAGTTCAAACACCTGTTTTTGCCAAACCAAGAGGAATTTTAAAAAATCAAAGGACTTTTTCTTCAGCACGTGTCAATCTATGATCCAACCAATAATTTGTAGATTGTCAAGATTCAACAAATTCTAGCACTTAGACAACTTCGACTACTCTAACTGCTTCAACAGGTTCGCCTCGACATGTTCACTTCAAGTGGTTGACCTCGACATGTTCTCTTAGACATGTCTGCCTCGACATGCAACATACCAACATTCCTTATCAATATCGACAAAATGTCTTTGTCTTCCAGTCGTCTGCAACAATTGAACTTATGAATTGTTATAAATTCTCTTGTAACTGAACATAACGGGTAGTCACCCAAGTGTCTCAGCATCCTATATAAGGATGTACATTAGTTTAATATATATACATTCTGATTCCACCATATTTCATGGAGAATAAGTAATAAATTGGTTTGAATTCTTGCATACTATCTGTGTGCATACTTCTTGTCGACCTAGTGTATTTCCTGCTTTGCCAATTCTTCTTATAAGCTTCCTCCATAATAGTACTCAACTCATTCAGTCTCTTGTTGTCCCCAGCATGCACCTGGGAAAGACTTAGATCATTTGTATCATAGAAATATATTTTTCATATATTAAGTTACATAATTAAGCACTTCAATCGAAGTTATTTAACTTATTCCTATTAAAACACACTCACAAAATCAGCAGCACCAGCAGACACTTCCTTCGACTTCTGAAAATATGGTCGAAGAAGAAAACTATAGGCATGCAAGTGACAAGACAGAACAACTCATAGAACAACAACTAGCTTTCTAGTGAAATGAAATGTTCACCCAGTTCAGCGATATTCTCATGAGAGTCACTTTGAACTCTGAGGAATCCTTGATGCGACCTCACTCCGATAAAATTATCCCCTTCAAAGTGCAAATGAATCTGTACATACCAAACCTTGAAGGAAACATTGACGAGGAATCCATCGATAATTGGGTGCAACAACTAGAATCTTAGTACGTAGTGAATCAACTCTTTGAAGTGGAAAATATCACCATTGCATCCTTAAAAATGTAAACCTATGTACATTGCTGGTGGGAGAATCTATCAACAAATATGGAAAAAGAAGATGACCCCATAAACACATGGGTAAAAATTTTCAAATATGTCCTAAAGGAGTTCTACCCTCCCAAGTACCTTGAAAAACAATAGAAGAAGTGGCAACAACTAAGGAAATGGAAATACCAGTCCGTACAAAGTTACACCGATGAGTTTTATCGACTCATGGCTGAACTTTGCCTCCAAGAAAAAAGAGAAATTGCATGTCTTGAAGTACGCCAGTGATTTATCCTTGTACATTCAGTAAGAGATGGAGTTTCTGACTATTAGTACGCTTGAGGATGCATTTCATTATGCTAGCAAGTTTGAAGCTAAACAGAAAGGAAAATAACATTTTACGAACAAGACAGTAGGTCAAACATATGAAAAGAAGTCACAAGATGACTCCGACAAGTTCAAGAACCCTTCTCACCCAACTCTACCAAAGCCCAATCATAAAAATAATAACTTGTAGAAAGACAAGAGGGATCGGAGAAAACAAGCTCCTACCGGGAAAATGCGTGATTATCACAATTCAACATGGCATGATATGTCCGAATGCAAAGCTCAGAAGACATTTTTGGTAAAATTGTCAACATCCAACTTGTTCTACAGAACCCTAGTAGAATATGATCCATATTCATCAACCCTATTGGATTTGAATTCAATCACTCCAACAGCATCAACCATCGTCGATGAGGAGGAACGAGAGAGCCTGTTCCATACACAGATATGGGTTCATAAAATTCCATTGCATCTGATTATGGATAATGGTAGCCAGAAGAACTTCGTTTCTTAAGATATTGGGAATAAATTAGGTGTTTTCACCACTCCACATCCTCAACCTTACAATATTGGTTCTATGAAGGATGGAAAAGAGCTAAGGATCACACCCCAATGCTAAATCTCGTGCTTCATTAAGCCTTTTGAAGATTAAGTGCTCTGTGATGTGGTATTGATTTTCATAGCCAACTCCCTAGTTGGGAAACTTTACCTATGGAATCGACATAGTACATATCAATCACATCTTCATAAGGTAATTGCAAAAGTCCAGAATCAATGGTATGGCATACCAGAGTGACAACCCACATCAACAATTGCTATGATATCTTCAAAATAAACAAAGAATATTATCAATCATGCTCAAAAGTTCGCATTAATTATGATAAAGCCTCAACATTCCAAGAATACTATAGTGAGAAGTCGACACGTCAACCAACACAACTCGCGAAAATAAGAACATACCGACCACATTCTTGAAGAATGCCATAACATATTTCAAGCACCAAACGGAGTACCTCTGCATTCTTAGGTAAAATACTTCGTTGAACTTGTTCCTAGTTATTCATTACCTAACTCATCTATTTACAGAATATTCATTCTTGAAAATGAAGGGATTCAGAGGAAAATCCAGGATTTGATCAACAAGGGTCATATCCACCCAAGATCCTCTCCTTGTGGAACTCCAGTCATCTTAGTTCCAAAGAAATATGGGACTCGGTGCATGTCCATTGACTATTGAGCTCTCAACAAAATTTAGTAAAGAAAAGATACCCTCTTCCACGGATTGATGAACTCATATTGACAGTATGAAAGGTGCTAAGTTATTTATGAAACTCGACCTCAAGTAGGGATATCATCGGATTCCAATCGAGTCCACCGATGTATGGAAAATGACTTTCAAGACCAAGGAAGGATTGTTTGAATGGTTAGTCATGCCTTTTGGATTAACAAATGCAACTGCAACCTTCATGAAATATATGGATGACCTTCTACGACCTTTCATTGGTAAGTGTGTTGTTGACTATCTCGATAATATCATGATTTTCAATCGATCATGGGAAGAACATGTCAAACAGCTTCGACAAGTCTTTGACACTCTATAGCAACATTGATTATATATGAACATGGAAAAATGCTCATTTCCGATGATCAACAGAAAATATTTTGGGTATGTAATTGACTTTGCAGGCATTCATGTCGACCTAAAAAAAGTACAGATCCTCAAAGATTGGCCCATTCCGAAAACATTAATGAGCTAAGAATTTTTCTTGGTTTAGCGAATTTCTATCAATGATTGATACTTGGTTTCATCCACATCGCATGGCCTTTGAATCAGTTGATGAAAGGAAATGGGAACATTTTCTTCAAATGGACACCGACACAACAACAAGATTTTTAAAACTCAAAAACAAGCTTTGTACGACACCAGTACCTGTGTTACCTGATTTGCATCAGCCCTTTGAGATTGAGACGTATGCATCAGACTATCCCTTGGTGTAGTGACTACTTGATCAGGTCACCCAGTCGTATTTCATTCTGATACTTTTAGGGACAGAATTATAAGGTACTCGACATATGAAAAAGAAGGGTATTCCATTGTGCAAGCTCTTAAGAAATGGAGACACTACATTCTTGGAAAAAAAAACAGTCATCCTCACTGACCATAAACCTTTTCATTTTGCCTCGTCCCAGTTGAAACTACAGAAAACCCAACAACTCAAGTGGATTAATTACCTGCAACAATTTATGTTGGTAATTAAGTATCGGAAAGGAAAAGCCAATGCCACACCCAATTGTCTTAGTAGACCACCCATTACTCTATTGTCTACAGTGATGATTATGTAGGGTTATGACACCACTACTTGGTCACAATTGTATTTGTTAGGCTTTGATTTCTCTACAATTTATCGACAACTTCATACCGACACATTGTCTACTACCAACTACTTCCTGAAGCACACCTTTCTATACAATATTTGACATCTTTATGTACTAACCGGTGAGAACCGACAGAAGATCATTTGGGATGTTCACTATAGAAAGACTGCAGGACATTTTGGAGTCGCAAAAACACTTTTTAAACTCCAAAATTATTTCTATTGACCTTCACTTAAATATGACTTTAGAAAGTACATTCAATCATGCGTGGTTTATGCCATTGCTAAACTGTTGAATCGATGACAAAGACTATACACACCCCTTCCAATTCCTAGTCGACCATGGGAATCTATTTCTATGGACTACTTGGCAAGATATCCTACTAGCAAACATCAGCATGACAATATATTAGTAGTATTTGAAATATTTTCTAGGATGGATATACTCATACAATGCAAGATGACTATGAAATCACAACAGACTGCTCAACTCTTCTTTGAACATGTGTGGAAATATTATGGCCTCCCAACGACCATTATTTCTGACATATATGCTATATTTGTTAGCACCTTTTGGAAAAATCTATTGAAAGATATTCACATGAGACTTTCTTTGTCAACATCCTTCCATCCACAGACAGACGAACAGACAGAAGTTGTAAATCGCTTAGTTGTACAACTGCTTCGAATGTACAATCATAAGCATTGTCGAAAATGGGATGTCAGCCTTCCATACATATAAGATAGCTCTATAGAAAAGAGTCCATTTGAAATCTGTTATGGATTTCAACCCTCAACTCCTATCAACTTAATCAGTTCCTCAACACAGTCGAACGACGCTGACTTCGAAGGATGAGAAGTGGAGAAATCATTGAAGTTTAGAGATAAAATGTAGAAAATTCAGAAGCAACCATAGGAAATGTTGCAATGAGCTAATGAAAAATCTCATTCCTAACACAACAAGCATCATATTCCTCATTCATTCCAAATTGGGGATTAGTTCTGGTTACATCTAAAGAAGGAGCGCTTCACTGGTCCATACAGAAATATGAAACCCTTGCAATATGGTCCATACAGTATCGTTAAACAGATTGGAGAAAACGATTTCCATCTCGACATTCCTGCATTCCTTGTCCTACATCTAGTTTTCAATGTAGATCTACTTATACCATACCATGTACCATTGTTGAAACAGAAGAAATTGCAGACAACGAAACCCAATTTCATCCATCCATATGTTCATGAACCTCTTCTTTACAACGCCATTGTGGGACGACGCATACACCATATAAGGACGAAATCCATTCCCTTGTTTCAAGTGGATAAAATTGGAAAAATTTCTGCATAAGGAAAATGGTACTCTTCTACTGAATTAGCCAACAAGTTTCCTCACCTGAATCAATACACAACAGAGACCATTATTTCTTAAGGAAGGAGGAATGATCCAACCAGAAGTTTGCAGGTTGTCAAGCTTCGACAAACTCTAACACTTCGACATCTTTGACTACTTTCACTACTTCAATAGGTTCTCCTCGACATGTTCACTTCAATAGGTTTTCCTTGCCAGGTCCTCCTCAACATGTTCTCCTCGACAAGTTCCCCTCTATAGGTCTGTGTCAACATACAACATACCAACATGCCTTGTAAATATCCACAAAATAGTTTTGTATTCTAGCCATCTATGACAGTTGAGCTTCTGAAACGTTATAACTTCTCTTGTAATTGAACCTAATGGGAAGTAACCCAAGAATATCAAGATCCTATATAAGTATGCACACCAATGTAATATAAATCATATTTTTTTCCTCCATATTTCATGGAAAAGAAGTAATAAATTGGTTTGAATTCTTCCATATTATCTATGCACATACTTCTTGTCGACCTAGTGTATTTCCTGCTTTGTTGGTTCTTCTTATAAGCTTCCACCATAACAGTCCTCGACTTATTCAGTCAACTGTTGTCCCCATCATGCACCTTGGAATGACTTGGATCATTGGTATCAGAGAAAGATCTTGTTCAAAGCTTAAGTTACATAAGCACTTCAATCGAATTTATTTAACTTATTCCTATTCAAACACGCTCTCAAACTCAGAAACACAAGCAAACACTTAATTCAACTTCATAAAAGATGGCTGAAGAAGAATACAGTAGACATGCAACTAACTAGACAAACAAAATCATAGAAAAATCACTAGCTCACCAACAAACCAAAATTTTCGCCCAGTTCAGTGAGATTCTCATAAGAGTCACTTCAAACTCTAAGGAATCCTCGATGTGACCTCACTCCGATAAAATCATCCCCTTCAAATTGAAAATGAATCTGGACATACCGAAAATTCAAGGAAATATTGACGCAAAATCTGTCGATAATTGGGTACAACAACTAGAATCTTACTATGTAGTGAATCAACTCTCCGAAGCAGAAAAGATCACCATATCATCATTAAAAATGTCAACCTTTGTACACTACTAGTGGGAGAATATATGGAAAAGTATGGAAAAAGAAGATGACCCCATAAACACATGGGTAAAATTTATCGAATATGTTCGAAAGGAGTTATACCCGCCCAACGCCCAAGTACCTTGAACAACAGTATAAGAAGTGGCAGCAACTAAGGCAATGGAAAGACCAGTCCGCTAGTGAAGAAGCGAGCAAGTTAATTTTTTGAGACATTATGAAATGGTGTTAAAATGAAGATGAAATTGGCCATCCATTCGAAAAGTGAAGGAGATCAATGACGAAGGTGGATTCTGCTACGAGAACTTGCTCGAAGGAATGAACTTTCAAGATCAGCGGAATCAGGTATATGCCTAATGTTCTGGTGGCTCAGGTCATTTCCCAATATATATCAAATTTCCACATTAATTCCACAGATTGAAAGGACATGGATGAATAAAATCTTGGGGCTTAGTCAAATTTTGTATTGGAAGGCAGCTTGAAACACGTGTCGACCTAACATTTTTTTTGCAAACAGATTGATGGCTATCAAATATTGCGATGGGTGGATGTGAAGACAAGTTAACACCTAAGCAAATGATCGTAATTTGTAGGAAATATCAAATACATCTACAATTAGGATTTAGAAGAAAGGGTATTGCTGTTGAGATCTCAATTAACAAGCAATTTTTCACTTGATGGTGCACTAGAGTTCTTGAATTTGAAAGGTATGATAGATACATGCCCATTGGCTCTAAACGACAGTGTAGATGGTTTGTGTGGGAAATAAACACAGGATTTTAATGATTTCTAGTGCCCCCTCTTCTTCAGTTTGAATATGATCATTCCCTCAACAAAAAAATTATTTTCAAAGTAATATGTTTTAGCATCCCTTTGCAGCGATTCCACGTGTTATCAGTGATCTGTTGGTTAATGTTGGTCCATTGAAAATTTCACTTCTGAACTGTGAACAAATGGAGATATTAATGCAATAAACGTTTCAAAACAAAACAATTATGAATTATTTCCAAAGGAATATGGAAGGTGTATCATAAGGGTTCACATACCCATGTATCTTATTTTATAAAATTAATGGCAGATGACATATTTCATGCCTATTTGATCATAAGTTTGTAGTATCATACTATGTTTCTAAAGAGTACTAATACACTAAGTGGAGTTACATAGAGCCATGATTACTATATTGATTGGTGTCAAATTTCAGAAGGCACCAAAAGGAAAATATTTTGAGGAAAGTAGATTATCCGATATAATTGGATGCTATAGATTTATGTTTTGATGAGAATATAGAGAATATGACAAAGATATGGCAACTTATTGTAATGCCCTGGTTTTGACCCCGTTACATTAGATGTATATGATGTATATATTGTGATGATCATGGTGTGGAGCTAAAGGCCAAGGCCCCGCCATTGATCGGCAATGCTATGTTTTGGATTTTAAACCGTCACCGATCGTATATCGGGGCATGTGGCATATATTATGACGGTCATCATGTAAAATATGCATCTATAATAAAAATAAACACAACCAGCTACGGTTGCGGCAACCAAATCGAATGGGTCATGATTTCCTAAGGATAAGGGGGAGTGAAATATTTAACCTATGGGTCAATGGGGAAAAGCCAAATGTCTATGAGAGAACCCATCAAGCTGTCAACTACCTTTCTTGTCTTTTTCTCCAATCATTTATTTCTGCCAGAATGTGGTTGAGTTAGTTATTGCATGGATGGGAAGAGTATGGGCAACCAAAAATTCGAATTGGGCAGAGACCCATTTTTGAAAAACGTGTTCAGACTTCCTTGGCAAGAAAAATGCCCAAAAATGTATGACAATCTGCCAGGCATCCACGTTTTTCAGTTTCCTCACGTTTTTGGGAGCAGCTGGAGTTTTTCCTGTGTGATTCCTTCCACGATTTTGGCTGTTAGCTTCATTTTTCCCATGGATGGGAGGTCGTTTTTATAATGCCATGGCTTGGGTTGTCTTCCTCACGTTTTGGGAGTTGCCAGTGCATTTTTCCATTCACATTTTTGTGATTTCATGTGTTTTTACCATGGCTGTGAAGGGCCATTCACGTTTTTTTACTGTCTTAGCGACTATTGACCTCACGCACAGGCTATTTGGGGCGTTTTTCCCCTGCTGTGAGTTGGTCTCCCTAACAAACTTCAGGACTGTGTGTTTTCCCCAATATTGTGAGCCGTTTTTGCTGTTACGTTGGGGCTGTGTAATTCGTTTTTCCCTGTTTAAGCTGTGAGAGCTGAATTGATTGCCTGAGTGCAATTGTTGGCCTTTGGATTGTGTAAGGAGTAAGAGTGTTGGCTTGGTTGCTTGATAAACCTGGTGCTAGAAAACCACACAGACAGAGCTAGAGGGCTGGCCTTCTTCTCCATCACCCCTGAATAGCACTGGAAGGGAATGCAGGGCCTGAGGGACTGTGTAGCAGAGAAGGGACTGATTCCTTGTGTTGGGTGTGGATGGGTGTCTTAGAGGTCAGGCTAGTTCGAGTGGAGGTGTTCTTGGATCTGTAATGAGCTCACCAGCTTAGCAAATTGCCTTCATCAACTCCTCAATGGCCTGATAAACCCAACTTGGTTGGCTTGGCTGTGTGTTTTTGGTGTATCCTGGCTATGTGTAAGCCTGCTAGTTCCCTTATTCCTTGGAGAATCATGCCCAACTCGGGGGTGGCAGCGTTGCTGAGATATTGATGAGCACGCTGGACTATGGTTGGGTGGAACGTTGCAGCGACGTAGCTGGTTGCGGAGCTAAGCTTTCATAAGATAAGTAATCTTGTATATTTTACCTCTGCAATTCTATAATTACTGTTAATTAAAATGGAATGAACATGTTGAATGAATGCTTGTTTAAGTGCTGTTGTTTTCCGCTGCGAATGAGGATTAAATTGCATCTGTGCATGATGAATAATCATGTGTGCACATTTTAGTTTAAATTCTCTTTCAGCATTCTGGTTTAGGCAATTTTTAAGCCTGTATATGTTCATGGGCACTTAGCCCGGTCTGATAAAGCTCGTAGATCACATCCTCTTTTCCGGTCGGAGGCATGGGGACGTGACAGTTAATGGTATCAGAGCGTTGAGTTGCAGCATGGGCCTGCATGAGCCGCTAAGATGCAGTAACAGAGGTTGTATTTCATTCTGTCCAGCAGAAGTCTGAATGTGGAAGACTGAAAAATTTGAAATTGGGAAAATTTCTGCTTAAGTGTGAACAGTCGGAGGGATTCATGAAGTTCCCGTCCGCTGTTGCGGAAGGATTCGTAAAGTCCTTCGTCCGCCGTTGCGGGCGGCGAAGTAATCCCGCTTCCGATCGAAAAGACCTCTGATCGCCGACACGTTAAAGGGGTTAAGCTCGGAATTTGTTCACCAATCGGAGGGGTTGGAGAAGTCCTCGTCCGCTGTTGCGGAGGGTTTTACAATCCTTCCATCCGCCGTTGCGGATGGCAAAGTGATTCTGGAGCCGACCCAAAATTCACCCGATCGCCGATGCACTGAAAAATTTCGAAAAAAACCGGCTAAGTATGGAATGGTCGGGCCATTGAAGAAAGTGAACTTTCACCGTTGCGGAAGGATTGATAAAGTCACCCGCTCGCCGTTGCGGACGGAGAATCGATTTGGCTCCGATTAGAAAGGCCGCCGACAGCCGACACAGTAAAAGAAAGATCAAAAAAATTTGGCTAAGTGTCGGAGCGATCGGAAGGGAGAATGGCCCGACGTCCGATGTTCCGAGTTTCTGCCGACGTCCGATGTGGTTCTAAGCGCCGATCGGAAGAGCCGGCAAAGTGAGCATCCGCCGTTGCGGGTGGATTGGTAAATTTTCCCACCCGCCATTGCGGACGGTGAATTGATTTGGCTTCCGACCCAAAAGTCAGCCGACGTCCGACGTCAGTGCCAAGTCAAAAGGTTTGGAACTTTGTGCGAGCCGCCGTTGCGGAAGGCTCGGAGCTTTCGAGCGTCCGCCGTTATGGAAGCTAGAGGCATCTGCCGGCCGATTAAGAAGACTGCCGACGCCGCAGGAGAAAGTGCGCTGATCAGAGGAAGAAAGGGAAGGAGCATCCGACGTTGCGGAAGGCTGGAACTTCTGAGGGAACCGCCGTTACGGCTGCGCAGATGAATAGACCGCCCGATTCCAAAGGCTTCCGACAGCCAATTCGGCGGAGGAGAGAATGGTAAAGGAGCCGACACTGCGGAAGAAAGAATGGAACCGGAGCCGACACTGTGGAAGGAAGGATAGCTTTGGGGGCCGATTTCAACTGTTTTTAGAAGGATTTTTCAGTTGTTCTTCAGGGAAATTTTTAGGGCCGAAAATGAGAAATTGGCAGCGATCTAATGCCCCCTTGACCCCCGTCGTCCCCCTCAAACAATCACTCCTTGAGGAAGAAAATTCTATGTTGAGCAAATTTGTTATTTTATGATTATTCCAGGCGAGGGTAAGTAATGTTTATTTGTAGCAATATTATACATCTAACAATTGTGTTGTTATTAACACGTCTGCAGAGTCATAGTTACCCTAAAGGGCAGTGTTCCAGGTAGTGCAGTTTGGTAAGTAAGTTGCAGTTCAGTATGAGAACCCAAGATGGGTATGATGCTCAGGATTCTTACAAGAGAGCAGAAGATGCCATGGGAGAAAATGTCCGTAATAGAAATGATGACATAGAGTCAAATGGAAGGAGAATTCCAAGAGACACCGTCTGATGTTGCAGCCACTATGAGAAGCCTAATTAAAGCCTAGGAAGAGCAGCATCAGTTGAATGCTGCAATGTTGCAGAGTTTGACAGACTTGCATAAGAAGATAGACTCTGGACAAGGTACAGCAATACCAGAAGACAGTAAGAGCAGTACTAGGAGAAGGAGAAGGACCTCTAGTGGACCATCTGATTCAGAAGAATCCAGCGGGGATTCGAGCTTCTCTTCTCATAAAAGAAAAAGAAATAGACACCATAGGGATCGCACTCGAGATGAATTTAAAAAGGAAAAACCTCCTACGTTTGATGGTGAGATAAAGACTGGACAAGAGGCTGAAGCTTGGCTTCTTGGTATTAAAAAGTACTTTCAAGTGCATGACTATTCGGGAAACATGAAGGCAAGAGTTGCCATATTCAATCTGAATGGAAGAGCATCCATTTGGTGGGAACACTTCAAGCAAGTAAAGAGGATCAGTGAAAGGAGACTGAAGTGGAAACAGTTCAAGAAGTATTTCAAGCAGAAATACCTATCTGACAGGTATTATGATGACAAGATCAAGGAGTTCCATGAGCTAAGATTGGGACAGCAGACCATGGAAGAGTATGCAAATAAGTTTTTGGAGCTATTGAGGTATGTTCGGTACATCAGGGATGAAAAGGTGAAGGTCCAGCGTTTTCTGAGTGGATTACCTCAATCTTATAAAGATATAATTGAGTTTTATGAACCTAGGACTCTTGAAGAAGCAATAAGGAAGGCTAAGTATTGCTATGAGCAAAGCAAAGGTAAGCCAGATTACCATAAGTCACGGAAGGACAAGAAGAACAAGAAGTTTGACCAGAGAAAGAAAGGTTTTAAACCTTCTAGCTTCAGGAATCAACAAAAGGTGCCATCTCAAGCTGCGAGTAAGCCAGTTGGAGTGACTGGAGAAAAGCCTAAAGATCCACAACAGAATAGAGGGCCGCTTCAATGTTGGAAATGTGGAGGACCCCACATGTGCATAAATTGTCCACTCGAGAATGAGAATGCAAGGCCGACTTATAATTTTCAAGAAGCAGAAACAGTGGGTCAAGTAGCAAGGGAAGTTCCTAGGATCTATGCAGCACTGGAGGACT
>LPNX011162570.1:156621-175207 GCA_001517045.1 Pseudotsuga menziesii | reverse complement strand
TGAAGAGGCTACATGGGAGCTGGAGGATGCCATGCGATTGGCACATCCATTTTTGTTCAATTCTACGGAACACTGAGGCGATGCCAGTGTAGCATTTTGCTCAATTTTGTAAGCACTGAGGACAGTGCTATTCAAGGGGGAGGGGAATGTAATGACCCGGTTTTGACCACGTTACATTAGATGTATATGATGTATATATTGTGATGATCATGGTGTGGAGCTAAAGGCCAAGGCCTCGCCATTGATCGTCAATGCTATGTTTTGGATTTTAAACTGTCACCGATCATATATCGGGGCATGCGGCATATATTATGACGGTCATCATGTAAAATATGCATCTATAATAAAAATAAACACAACCAGCTACGGTCGCGGAAACCAAATTGAATGGGGCATGATTTCCTAAGGAGAAGGGGGAGTGAAATATTTAACCTATGGGTCAATGGGGAAAAGCCAAATGTCTATGAGAGAACCCATCAAGCTGTCAACTACCTTTCTTGTCTTTTTCTCCAATCATTTATTTCTGCCAGAATGTGGTTGAGTTAGTTATTGCATGGATGGGAAGAGTATGGGCAACCAAAAATTCGAATTGGGCAGAGACCCATTTTTGAAAAACGTGTTCTGACTTCCTTGGCAAGAAAAATGCCCAAAAACGTATGCCAATCTGCCAGGCATCCATGTTTTTCAGTTTCCTCACGTTTTTGGGAGCAGCTGGAGTTTTTCCTGTGTGATTCCTTCCACGATTTTGGCTGTTAGCTTCATTTTTCCCATGGATGGGAGGTCGTTTTTATAATGCCAGGGCCTGGGTTGTCTTCCTAACGTTTTGGGAGTTTCCAGTGCATTTTTCCATTCACGTTTTTGTGATTTCATGTGTTTTTACCATGGTTGTGAAGGGCCATTCACGTTTTTTTACTGTCTCAGCGACTATTGGCCTCACGCACAGGCTATTTGGGGCGTTTTTCCCCTGCTGTGAGTTGGTCTCCCTGACAAACTTCAGGACTGCGTGTTTTCCCCAATATTGTGAGCCATTTTTGCTGTTACGTTGGGGCTGTGTAATTCGTTTTTCCCTGTTTAAGCTGTGAGAGCTGAATTGATTGCCTGAGTGCAATTGTTGGCCTTTGGACTGTGTGAGGAGTAAGGGTGTTGGCTTGGTTGCTTGATAAACCTGGTGCTAGAAAACCACACAGACAGAGCTAGAGGGCTGGCCTTCTTCTCCATCACCCCTGAATAGCACTGGAAGGGAATGCAGGGCCTGAGGGACTGTGTAGCAGAGAAGGGACTGATTCCTTGTGTTGGGTGTGGATGGGTGTCTTAGAGGTCAGGCTAGTTCGAGTGGAGATGTTCTTGGATCTGTAATGATCTCACCAGCTTAGCAAATTGCCTTCATCAACTCCTCAATGGCCTGATAAACCCAACTTGGTTGGCTTGGCTGTGTGTTTTTGGTGTATCCTGGCTATGTGTAAGCCTGGTAGTTCCCTTATTCCTTGGAGAATCATGCCCAGCTCGGGGGTGGCAGCGTTGCTGAGATATTGGTGAGCACGCTGGCCTATGGTTGGGTGGAACGTTGCAGTGACGTAGCTGGTTGCAGAGCTAAGCTTTCATAAGATAAGTAATCTTGTATATTTTACCTCTGCAATTCTATAATTACTGTTAATTAAAATGGAATGAACATGTTGAATGAATGCTTGTTTAAGTGTTGTTGTTTTCCACTGCGAATGAGGATTAAATTGCATCTGTGCATGATGAATAATCCTGTGTGCACATTTTAGTTTAAATTCTCTTTCAGCATTCTGTTTTAGGCAATTTTTAAGCCTGTATATGTTCATGGACACTTAGCCCGGTCTGATAAAGCTCGTAGATCGCATCCTCTTTTCTGGTCGGAGGCATGGGGACGTGACACTTATCAGAAAGGTTCCAAACATGATGAAAACAACCAGGTTAACACTTATAGAATGATAAAGGGAAAAATTCAATATCAAATATCAATTGAAGCAATTAGGCATGTTTTTTATGTGGGAATGATTATTTTAGTCACTGAGTTCAAACACCTATTTTTTCCAAACCAAGAGGAATTTTAAAAAAAACGAGGGAGGTTTTTATTTAGCACGTGTCAATCTATGATCCAACGAACAATTTGCAGGTTGTTAAGCTTCGACAAATTCTATCACTTTGATAGCTTCGACTACTCAGACTACTTCAACATGTTCGTCTCGACATGCTCACTTCAATAGGTTTGTCTTGACAGGTCTGGCTCGACATGTTCACTTCAATAGGTTTTCCTCAACAGTTCTGCCTTAACATAAATTATACCAACATGTTTTGTCAATATCGATAGAATGTATCTGTCTTCCAGTCATCTGCGACGGTTGAACTTTTGAATCATTATAACTTCTCTTGTAACTAAACATAATAGGTAGTCACCCAAGTGTATCAACATTGTATATAAGCATGTACACTAGTGTAATATAGATCAATTCTGATTCCTCCATTTTTAATGGAGAAGAAGTAATAAATTGGTTCAAATTCTTGCATATTGTCCGTACGCATACTTCTTGTCCACCTAGTGTATTTCCTACTTTGTTGATTCTTCTTATAAGCTTCCGCCATAACAGTACTCAACTCATTTAGTAGACTGGTGTCCCCAACATGCACCTAGGAACAACTTGGATCAATCTAAAATAAACTATTTCATTTTTTACAGAGGTATCCAAGTTTAGGAGAATCAAAGGGATATTTACAGGGTAATTTTCCATTTTTTAATTTTCATGTTTGAGTCATCAAATTCAAATGCATATACTGAGGAGTTGGAGGAGAATCTAGAAAAATGGAGACATGGGTTTTTTTGGCACATGTTAAATTACAAAATAGGCTATCAGATTTCACATAGATGTCACCATTTGAGATATGCGGGTGGGTATTTGAAGTCTACTTTTTAGTAAAACACTTCTTGAAAGGTAGGAAACCAATTGTAACTCTTTCTATTTTGAGAATGTAGTTAGATTTCGAATTTAATATTGAGTTTATGTAGTTTTACTATATATTTAGGTGTAATAGATAGATTTAGGGTTGTATTTTGAATAGAAGAGAGGCTCTTTTATTGTAATGTCTTCAATGACTGAGAATGAATAAAATTGTAGAGAGCTAATGTTAAAAGTTTTCTATAGCATATATTCTTGTGCCATCATTTTCCTCAGTAAGTGATCTTCTTGTGTATTTTTTTTTCTAGATTCCCACTTCATTATGTGTTTTCTTTCATAGTAGTTTATGGACTAGAATTCATTCTACATGATATAGGTTCATTCTTCAAACTTTTTCAAAACAATTTCTTCTAAATTTTTACAGAACTCACCCTAGTTAGGTGCTTTGTTTAATGGGTTGTCTCCCTTTGTCTTCTAACTGACCTGAAAATACCTCAATATTGAGGAAATGGTGTCTACCCTGCCTCTATCCATGATTATTTCCAAACCCAACCTCTTGCAACCTAACTCATCTCTGATTTTTTACTCTATTTCCCAATGGTCTCCTCCATGATTTTCTTACCAGATATTTAAAAAACAAATTGTTCTATCAGAAATACGACCTTCTCAGTGTTATGATTGAATATCCTAAGTAAGAAGGTTTTGAAATCATTGAGATATCCCTCTCTAATTGTATAGGTCAGAATAAAATCTAAAGTGGTTCTGTGGTTACCTCGGGATCTACCTTTAACACCCTGGTTACATTCTGAGTGCTAACATATTGGCGTCGTTGTCGGGGAACGAGGGTTCAAACCTTCCCTGGGTATGAATGACAAAGTTTCATATTTGATTGTTGATGGTGAACAGTGGTCAAAAATCAAGAAGGTTGTACATATTTCACCCGGTGACTCCATCTTCAAGAATCCAAATTTCATTGACTCCACTCATGGCATGATCCAGAAATCAAGTTTTCAAAGAGAACTGATAGACTCTTCTGGGGGATGAGATCATTGCAAAGACATGGAAAGGAATGATGAAAAAATAAAGTACTCAAGTGTGAACCTTCTCCAATATATTCTATAATTTCTTGTCAATTTTTCTTGTCCTTTCCTAATGTTGTCAAAATAATTTCTCATTGATTTTTGCATTCAAACCAAAACCATGGAGTCACTACTATATATCCTTCTTTACAAACTAAAAATGTGTCTTCATCTTATGCATATGATTTTGATTAAGACCTTTCATTTGAGTCACATAAGAACAATTATCATCCATGTAAGCCTCATTATAGTCAAGTTGATGTTACATCCTTTCCACATAGCGATGTTTCTTCCAATATCCAAAACCAATATAGAACACTTCACCTACCTCATGTCCTTCATGATTTTCCTACAAAGCACTACAAATACCCTCCTAGATTTGATGGAGAATATGATAGCCTTACATATGAGAAACATCTTAAAGCTTTTGAGTACTTCCTTGACCTCTTTGAAGTAGAGCATGATGATGTTTGTATGAGGGATTTTTTCCAATCCTTTCAAGGAGATGTTAAGGAATGGTTTATGGACTTGCAGCCTAAATCCATCAATACATGGGAAGAGTTTTCTCATATATTTTTGAGTTTTTGTGGTAAGAGGAGGTCAATGGCCCAAATCCTTTTAGAATTCTACTCTATGAAGAAAAAAGAGGGTGAAACCATGTCATATTTTAACAAGAGGATTGTTGGCAGGGGTTTTGGGACAAGTTAGTTGCACGGCACCACGAGTGTCGCACAATCTTAGAAGACACTGCACAACTGAAATATGGCATGCAAGGTGGAAGATAGACTATTTTGAATATTTTTTGTCACTTTTTGTACTTTTGGACCATATTTTGTGGATATTGGTCATTAGTCAGTATAATTGGTTAAGATTTAGTTAAAAGTGGACCATGAATGAAAAGGCACAAGCCTATAAATAGAAGAAGAATTGTAAATGTGAAAAGAAGAATAGATCATCTAGGAGAAATCAATCAGATGGGCATAGAATGAGAATTGAGATCCTGAAAATCAATTGATCTGTTGTTTGTTTTTGGATCTAGGGTTGATTGCATAGAATTAATATGAGAAGATGGAGGTTGATCTGAAATACTATTATTTTTTTTGTCTTTTTTTGTCTTTTTGTTTTTGTGAATCCAATGATTAACGTGTGTGATATGGATATATGATGCAATGTTTATTGTTTATGAATGATGTTATCTTTGTAGATATGTTTGTGCAATAGTTAGGTTATTTCTGTTATGAAGGAAGGATGCAATCACTGAAAGAGCAATGATGAATTGTTCTATTCATGATTCAGTAAGTGGTCAGATCTTTTAGATAGGTTGATTGATTAACAATGACTGTAGTTTTATCCTATTCTATGGAAACTTGGTTCCATCATCCCTCCCTCTAACATCTTGGGTGAGACTTCATCCACTTCGTCGGTATTGCCAGACGGGGTAAAACTTGTCTGGGCCGATAATGGAACCATTTGTTGGCACAAACACAACCAAAAAACCCAGTCGACAGGGGTTCCCATTCTGTTGATGATCAACTCGTCGCAATCTCCCTGAGCACTGGCCTAGATAGATTTTACCCCATCCGGGAACACCCACGAAGTGGAAGAAGTATCACCTGAGATGTTCAAGGGAGGAATAACAAAACCAAGTTTCTGTCGAATCAAAGAGGACTATGGGAATAAAAAATTCATCAACCTATCTATCAGATATGACCACCTACTGAATCAATAATATAACTATTGATCTTTCTCTTTGAGAGATTGCAGCATTCATTCGTAACAGAAATAACCATATTGTTGCACAAACGTATTTAAAAAGATAAGTGTGGCTATTGAATAAGAAGTTACAAGTATGAGGGCTAGATCGTCAATGAAGAGGAAAGCACAGAAGCCCGTCTCCCTAGTATCACATAAGTGATGGACCAAAACAACCACGAGGGTGCACGAAGAGGATACACCACAAATGGGGCCATCGAGCCCTGAAGTTATGGATTCTGCTGGTAAAGTAGGGGTGTCTATCAAGTAAATCCTTTGCTACATCCGTCCTAGTCAGTATGGGGTGCAAGCTAGGAAACCTATAAAGAATCATAGATGGACCAGAGCTCTTGCCCCATTTGACAAAATATGTAGGAACATGGATTGGGATCGAGTTTCGGGAGTCTGAGATGAGCCTAAATACAAGGAATGACAAGATTCTAAGAGCTGGAATAGTTTTCAATGCGACATCTAGGATTCGGAATTTGCAGCTGGATACTGTTTCCTTGGACGTCAACCGACTGTCCACCTAGATGTCGGTATCCATGCAGCAAGTGGCCAACCAGGAATTGGCTGATAGAAAGAAGAGTATCGACAACTAGTATTTGCGGTCAAAGGAAGAAGTAGATTCCATAAAAAAATAGGTTGAAGAATTGCACTGAGCTAAGGAGAAATTGACCAAGGATAACACACAAGAGATAGAGGTCTCAAAGAAGGAACACGAGGCAACAACACCGCAGTGCACAGTTAGACGAGTTTTAAGTTATTGGAGCACAACTATCGGTGAAAGCAATTTCTGCGCTCCAAGCTACGCAAGAAGGTAATACAATCATTGCTATGAAGATGGTTGAGCACTCTATTAGCCATGATTGAATGGTGAGCCATTATATTAAGGAACGCATCAAGGAGTAGGTTAAAGTGCTCACTCATCAGTTTGCATATTTCAAAGCCAAGTTCACTAAGTTTACCAGGTTTGGCTAAGCGTGGCTTGAGGGAAAGACACAAGATTGTGTTGGGGACCTATTGAAAGGGGGTTTGGGACAAGTTAGTTGCACGACACCATGAGTGCCGTGCAAGGTCAGAAGACACCACACAAGTGAAATAAGGTGCACGAGATGAAAGATAGACTATTTTGAATATTTTGTGTAACGTTTTGTACTTTTGGACCATATTTTGTGGATATTGGTCATTAGTCGATAGAATTGGTTAATATTTAGTTAGAAATGGACCATGAATGAAAAGGCGCAAGCCTATAAATAGAAGAAAAGTTGTAACCATGAAAAGAAGAATAGATCATCTAGGAGGAATCAATCAAGTGGGCATAGAATGAGAATTCAGAGCTTGAAACTCAATTGAACTGTTGTCTATTTTTGCATCTGGGGTTAATTGTGTAGAATTAATATGGGAAGATGGATGTTGATCTGAAATAATGTTATCTTTTTGTCTTTTCCTGTCTTTCTGTTTTCATGAATTGAATGGTGAATTTTTGTGATGTGGATCTATGATGCAATATTTATTGTTTATGAATTATGTTATCTTTCTAGTTCTGTTTGTGCAATAGTATGGTTATTTCTGCTATGAATGAATGATGAATTATTCTATTAATTATTCAGTAAGTGGTCAGATCTGATATATAGGTTGATGAATTGTCAATGCCCATAGTCCTCTTATATTCGATGGAAACTTGGTTCCATTAGCCCTCCCTTAAACATCTCGGGTGATACTTTATATTCTTTGCAGGTGTTGTCGAACGAGGTAAAACCTGTCTAGGCCGGTTCTCAGGGAGGTCGCAACAAATTAAGTGTCAACATAGTGGTAACCCCTGCCGAATGGGTTTTGTTGGTTGGGTTTGCACCAACAAGGTTTGCAAGATTTTATTATAACATGCCAAAAGAAATTCAACCACTTAAAGACGATGCTAAACTATATTATGCATCTACTTTCCCTTCAGAATTGTCCTTTCTTCTTTTGGAGAGAAAGTCAATCACTTTGCAACATTTGTTTATTGATTCGTTGGAGGTTAAAGACAATCTTAGAATGTCTAAAAAAGTTTCAAACCAAGACAGTGGTGATAAAATTGAAAGGGAATTATAGTTGGAGGAACAACATGGAAAAGAAACATTTTCTTTGCATTCCAATCTTTCTTTTTGTGAACAAGAAGATAACCAACCCAATGATGTACAAGAAGACTGTTGCAATGATTTGTTTAATGAAGATTGCAATCATCCTGTTATAAATTCTGTTAGTGATGGTTTTAAAGAATATTTCAGTGCACCTATATATGCTGAGTATGAGGATGATTTCTTGGATAATGAACCTAAACAACTAGTTGAAAATTTTACAAGTTTTGGGCCAGTTAATGAAGAAAATATGATAGCAATCCATGGTCAAAATTCTGAAAATAGGTTGGATAGTAAGCATGCTGAAGATGATTGTTTGCCACTATGTTTTTATTCATTTGAACTGCTGGAACAAATATTAAGAGTCTCTAATCAAACACAGAAACTTGAGGATATGGATAATGTCATGGCATTTTTAGAAATGGATAATGAAAATGATGAGAAATCATGTAATTAGTCCTAGCCTATGAGAAAACCAGTAGTCTGTAATGAGGAATTAAATCACCAAGAAGAAGATGAGGGTTCTAAATGGGATGTTTCTTTATTTTTTTCAAATTCAGAAATTTTATGTCAAGAATAAATTATTTTTCTTGATTCTATTGAAGAACACAATGACATTTTCTTTGAAATACTTGAAAAGAATGAAGTTGTGAATGCATAAATTTTAAATCAGTTGTTGACATCTGATTTAATAATTGTTATGAACATACTCTTGATGGTTTTTCTGAAGATCAGTTTGATAATGTGCAAGATAATTTACAGTTTGAACAACCTTGTTATAGAAATCAAATGGAGAAGTATTTTGAAGGTTGCCATGCTTCTTATGATCTAGTGGCTGATTACATGGAGAGACTTTTTAGTCAGGATAGTTGGTTATGTTTCTACCAAAAATATCACATTTATCATCATTGTTTTTTGTTACTATGGTTTTTCAGTTTTAATTTTGATTAAGCATGATGAGGAAGTCTGTTTATCGGATCAACATCTTGGTTGGCTTCATTGGAAATAAGAGTTTACTTGATTGGGCATTGGTGCTTAGTAACTAGGCCCAGGTATGAATAAGATCGACATGGCGAGCATTTATTTTTTCAGCAATTTTTTAGTTTGGTTTCAGTATGAGTTTCAGTTTCAAGTTTAGATTTGTAGTTTACAGTTGGTTTTAGTATTTAGAGGATGGATGGGTGACATGTTACACGTTAAATAGTGGGATTTGTTTGTAGAATGGTTTCAGGTGATGGTTACAGGTCAATGTAGGTTGAGGGTTTACGAAGAGGATTGGGAGTATCCCAATGGATCAGTCACTCGGTCTACGGGTTCTTTGCTAACTCACAGGAAGGATGACATCCACAATTGGAGCCAGCTATTAGTACAATTTTGTTTTTGTCACAACTAGTGATACCGCCTTAAAAATTTTAATATTATGTTGATGATTTGGTGGTTCCAACACTTCTTTCATTTGATAAATCATTAAAAACTTTCCACGTTGGCAAGAAGAAGGAATTTTAAAGGCCTTTTGATTAAAAAAAAAATAAGTTCTTTTATTATTTTGGCTTAACAATGGTTTTTTGTTAAATTGATGAACCAAGATTTTATTTTTAAAAGAGAATAGCCAAACTTTGTTTTTATAAAATATATTTTTGGCACAAGGACGCTCAAAACCGAGAGATTCCAATAAAGTGATTTACGCATCAATTTTTTGTTTTGAGAGATTCCTCTTTCCAATAAAGTGATTTGCGCATCAATGCACACCAATCAAATCCCTCCGTCAAAGTCCCAGTGCCATGAACACAAAGAGTACTCTATAAAAATTGGTTTTTTCTTTGATATTGCTTGTAACTATTGGCACATATAAAACTTTATAATATTGTCATTTTATGCATGTGGGATAATGTTCCTTCTAAAATCAAGGCGGTCACCAAATGCGTTACAAGAAACGTGCTTGATTATTGGAGTATATTCGTGACTAAGAGGGATGGTTGCCCTATGGTTTTTTCCTCTGAAACCAAACGCCCTTATGATCAATACAACCTTTTAATATTTGGAAGCCATCCAAATAGACAACATGAAGGAGAAAATAGATGAATAGGTTTTGAATAACATGGAGATGATTTTGCAAGCAACTGATGCTAACTATCCATCAGTTTCCAAAATAATTATTATGATGTCTAATATTAATGATTTTAGGAATGATAAAGTGAAAGAAACAGTTGAGGGTGTTATAGTGGATTTCACCACACTAGGTGAATCACACATTGTATGGCCTTCCCTTGTCCCGCTCCAGACTCATTAGCCCCTTTGGACCACTTTATATCTTTTGATGTTACCTTGATCATCCCCAAAAAACATTACAATATTGATATACGCGGCTTTTTCCCCGATAACCGCGTACATACGCGGATATTCCCTCGATAGTCGCGTACATCGGGATGTGTGCATAAATCCAAATCCTTTTGGACTGTTCCTTGACTTGGATCCGACTCATATGACTCCTGGCCTTCCATATGCCTTGAGATCGCACGGATTCGACCCTTCAGTATCCCTTTGAAGAACTATATAAGGAACCCATTGGTACATTGAAAGAAGAAGAGAACTTTGAGAGCATCGAAACTATAGTCCATTGTTGCCAAGATTTATGCTTGAGTCTGCATCCCTTTGTCCCTTGGAGCACTGTTGTGTTCTTCGCAAGCTTTCCCTTTGTTAGTGAGCTTGCTATCAAAGTGATGGAGGATTGAGGTGGTGGAGGCCCAAGTGGGGGATTCAGTTTCTCCGATTCGCAGACGTACCGTCAGAGGTTGTCACTTGTAATCTCTGATTCTTATTAATAGAAATATCTTTTCCTGTCCAGTAATGTGTATTTGAATGAATATTGTTTCCATTGGAATATGTCAAATGCTTATACATTATTTATTATATATGCTAGAATAGATCTAACACCATGAAATATAGTATGCTTGTATTGTTTACTTGTTGTTGAGGACGTGATATAACAATTCAAGCTGAAGATTGGAAAGCTCAACGGGGATCTACTACAACCGTCCGGAATAAGGTACGAGGTTCGATCCTTTAGTGTTAGATTTTTTTATTTCTATTGCATATTGGGAAAGATTGATTTCTGGAGTCTAGCTATCTGTTGTGGTACCCCAAGCCATAGGAATTTCTCTCCGTAACAGAGGGTGAAGATGATGAGTGAATGTTGATTCATTTGGAGGAAATTATTGAAGAAAACATGGCTACATATTTCACCTTTCCCTAGGCCATGAAGTTGAGGTTCATACATTTCGTATTACTCTGCCTCATCGATGTGGATCTCCAAGCTTGACAGAATTGAAGACATCTCAGGTTAGTGCTGTAAAGAGCATTTTGCAAAATCCTGTGAGTTTAATTCAAGGCCCTCTTGAGACAGGAAAGACCTTCACCTCGGCAACTATTGTATACCTTTTACCCAAGAAGGGTCAAGTCTTGGTCTTGGTATGTTCTCCAAGTAAAGTTGCTTTTGATCAACTTGTAGACAAAAGTAGTTCCATGGGTTTGAAGGTTGTCAGAATATGTGCAAAATCAAGGGAGGAAGTGAGTTCTCCAGTTGAACATTTAACACTGCATTATCAAGTTAGGCAACGCGACACTTTAGTTATCACAAATAGTCATGTGAGATCATTTTACACAGAGACATTGGAATATGTTCATTGTAGGCATAGCTATTTTAGCAGTGACAATAGAAGCAACATAGATCAATGATTAAGATCAAATATAAACATCATCCAACAGTGTGAAATAATTCCACTGGTAAATAAGTGAGCAAGTTAATTTTTTGAGACATTGCGTAATGGTGTTAAAATCCAGATGAAATTAACTGTCAGATTGAGAGGAAAAGGATATTTATGATGGAGGTCCAGATTAAGCTACGAGAACTTCCTCGGAGGAATGAAATTTCAAGATCAGAAAAATTGGGTTAATGTTCTGAAGACTCAGTTCATAGCCCAATATAGATCAATGATCCACATTAATTCTTCAAATTGAAAGTTCATGGATCAATAAAACCTTGTGGATCATCTTAATTTTTATTGGAAGGTAGCTTGAAACACGTGTCAACCTGACATTGTTTTGAAAGACAGATCGATAGCTATCACATATTTTGCTGGGTGGATATGAAGGTGTAATGTCCCGGTTTTGACCCCGTTTGCATGATGTGTATAATGTAATTAATCATGGTGAGGAGCTCAAGGAAAAATCCTTACCATCGATTTGGTTGTGTATGTTCGGCAAAGGGGATATTTGCCGATGGTTTGTCGTGCTATTCGGCACCTTATAATTTGACATCATGTAAACACGCACATCAAATAAAACTAAAACCACAACCAACTACGACAGTGCAATGTTGAATGAAAAGGGCATGGTTCCAAAGGATAAGGGGTGGGGGGAAGAAAACCCATGTGTTTTACCACCTTGTTGATTTGCCACCTTTTTGTCTCACCCAACCTTGTCAACCTCTTTAATGCTTCAGCTGGTGGTTGAAGAGTTATGGCTGAGTGGTTGAGGGAATTAATTGCTGGAGGAATCGTGGGTAAGGGGCAGGCAACTCCATTCTTCCCCATTCCTCACCATTCCCTTCCACGACTCCATTCTCCTCATGTTCGGTTTCTCTCACGCGATTTTGTCTGTTGGCTCCTCACGCACAGGCCCTGGGCGATTTTGGTCTCACGCAGGCATTTTCTTCCTCTCCACAAGTTGCTAAATGCTCAGGAACTTGCAATTCACGTCCTCCCGACTGCTATGCATTCTCACGCAGAGAATTTCCCTCCCGTTTCTCATTTTCGCGCACAGGAATTTCCTGGGTTTTACCCACGTCGTTTTCCTCTGCGAATTGGTGAATGGAATGGCTGAATCCTTTCCCCATGGGTCGAATTGTGGGTTCTGCATTGATTATTACCCATGCCCAGGCTGGGAGTCTGTAAATTTGTTTCCAGCGTGGTTTGTGTGAGTCTTCCCGTGGCTCAATTGCCTTGGACAAACTGCTGATTTCACCCACGATTTGGGGTGATGTTGGTTTCACCCATGTTTTGCAGGATGGGGTGCTCAAATTCGTTTTGGGCCACTGTGGATTCCCAATATGTTGGCTGAGTTTCCCTGTTTTGGATTGTGCACAGTTGCCATCATTTTCATTGTGAAACTGGGCTGTTGTTGCTGAGTTGTTTTGGCCATGATAGGGCCAAGAACAACTCCGTGTTTCCCTGTGGACTTGAGCCGTCCTCATCTTCTGTTTGGGATTATCCCTGGTTGCCTTTGTTTCTTCACAGGAGCTGTGAAGAGATTGTTGCTGCGTGTGTGCAGTGGTTGGCCTTTGGGGCTGCGTTGGCTTGGCTGATTTGTGGACAACTTGATAAACCCAACGACGCTTGCCTACTGTTTTGTACCCCTTGGCTATGTATAAGCCTGCAATTGACCCTTATTCCGGAGGAATCATGCCCAGCTCGGGGGTGGCACCGTTGCTAAGAGATTGATGAGCTCGCTGGCCTATGGTTGGGTGGAACGTTGCAGCGACGTAGCTGGTTGCGGGTGAATTATTCATCAAAAGATAAGTACTGCTGGTTTCTTCATCTCTGTAATTTATACTGATGTTAAATGTTGGAAATGTGTTTGTGTTGCTTCTACTGTATGATTGAAGAGTTTTGCATCTGTGTATGCTTGTAAGTTTTAATTTCAGCATTTGACTTCTATTAATGTTCATGGGGCGGTTTGCCCGGTTGTTTTTGATGTGTTCGTCGCGTCCTCTTCGTCGGTCGGAGGCATGGGGACGTGACAGAGTGGTATCAGAGCTCTGAGTTGCAACAATGGGCCTCTATGGGCCAAGAAGAACCAACTGACAGAGGTGCATCTTCTTTTGCCCAGCTGAACCAGTGGAAGACTGTAAAAATGTAAAATTGTGTTTAAGTGTTCAATGGTCGGACCACTGGAGGAAGTGGAATTCCGCCGTTGCGGAAGGATTGGAGAAGTGGACTTTCGCTGTTGCGGAAGGGTGGGTGAAGTCCCTCGTCCGCCGTTGCGGAAGGGTTCTCAAAGTGGAACTTTCACCGTTTCGGGCGGCAAAGCGATACCGTAGCCGATCGTAAAGACCTCCGATCGCCGACACGTTAAGGGGGGAAAAGCCACGAAAATGGTCTAAGTAACGGAGAAATCGGAAAGGAAAGTGGCCCGACGTCTGATGTTGCGAAAGCCGTCCGATCGCCGACGCCACAGAAAGGTTAAAATTTGTCTAAGTGTGGGAAATCGGAAGCGGGATTGATCTCCTGTCCGCTGTTGCAGAAGGATTCATGAAGTGAACTTCTGCTGTTGCGGAAGGATTGGTAAAGTCTTCCATCCGCCATTGCGGACGGCGAAGCAATTCTGCGTCCGATGTGAGAGTCATCCGATTGCTGACGAAGAAGAAATTTTGGAAAATCGAAAATTTGTCTAAGTGTTGGAGAAATCGGAAGGGAGAGTTGTCCGACGTCCGATGTTACGAAAGTCCACCGACGTCCGACGTTCAACTTGCTCTAAGTGCCAAATCGGAAGAGCCGGGGAAGTGGGCGTTCGCCATTGTGGATGAACTGATGAAGTTTTCCTTCCACCGTTGCGGAAGCCCAAATGGTTAAGCCTTCCGATGGGAGATAGCCCCGATCGCCGACACGTCAAAAAGGGTTAAGGCTCAAAGATAGTTCGCCAATCGAAAGAGTTGACGAAGTGGACGTCCGCCGTTGCGGAAGCTAAAGACATCCGACTTCCGATGTGGAGATGCTTCCGACGTCCAACGTAAGTGCTAAATCGGAAGAGAACGCACTCCGAGGAGCCGACGTTGCAGAAGGTTTGGAACTTCCGGGGAGCCGCCGTTGCGGAAGGTTGGAACTTCCGGGGAGCCGATTCGGCGGAAGAGAGAATGGTAGAGGAGCCCATTCTGCGGCTGCGAGATTGGTTTGAGAGCCGATTCAGTAGACATGATGATGGTTCTGAGAGCCGATTTCGACGGTTTTCAGAGGGATTTTTCAGCTGTTTTCAAGGGAATTTTCAGGGTTGAAAAAAAGAGAAACTGGCAGCGAGCTAATGCGCCAGATTGCGCGAAAATAATAGTTTTACAAAAAAAAATGAGGGCGCTGCCCTCGACCCACCCTGCAGTGGCGCAGGGAAGCCACAAGGGGGCAAGCCCCCTTGACCCCCGTCGCCCCTTGAGATAGTCATTCTATGTTTTGGGCAATTTAGTAAAACCCAAAATTCATAAAAGATGAATGGTGCAATGGAAGTGAGGTGGCTGAAGTTGGCACCCAGTCCCAAAATGGCTCTAAGATCATTAGAAGAATGTGAAAATTCTACTTTGCACCTGCGTGTAAAATGCCAAGATTGGTGAAAGTCTTCATTCTTAGAAGGGGTGTGGTTTTCACATCCGAGGTCGGAACGACGCGTGTGAATAGGCGTTGGAAAGCTTATCCAACAAGGAACAAGGATAAGTGACCGGGATCTGAGCATGGAGTAGCAAAGTGCTAATAATGGCCGATGTTATCAAATGGACAAATCTGGATAGTTGCATGCCCAGGGGCAGCAAGGACTATGAAGTCAACCAGCTGCTGTGTGGAAAAGAAATTCCATAAGAAGATGAGGGATTTGAAAGGGAAGTTTTCCTTAAAACCCTATCTTGCTGACTTTAATTACATTCCCTAAGTTTATACTTGAAATGCATGAGGATATGTATCACATGCATAGGATATTGCATGTTGGTAAGAATATTGGGAAATATATATTTATAATGAACCACTAATGATAATCATTGCTTTGATGATGGCATTAGTGGCAAAACCAACGATGACATGGACCTAGCTGAATATGTTGCTGATGTTGATGAATGAAACCAGCAACCCTATGGAGAAGGGATAAGGAAACAAGTCCATAAAAAAAATTGGTGAGCAAATTCTGTAATCTCCTGCAAAGGACCACCACACTGGTCATGGAAAGGGTGTAAGTACGACCCATGCAGGTAAGAGTTTGCTTATGACAGATTCCATGGATTGGTCCAGGTAAGAGACCTCATACCATGTGAATGTTGGAATGTAGAAAGGTGTCATGCCTATATATGTTAATGAGATTGATTATAGTAATGCATCCTATATGAGGTAGTCATGGTTAAGCCATGGTATGGTTGAATGCATAGTATTCCTGAATCAATGCAAGGTAGCGTTGAATGGACATGCATTAAGCCTAGATTTTGTGAACCTTGTAGTTATGCAATGGATGTATGCCTATGAAGGGTGTGAGTGACTGATTGCCTAAGTAAAGGTGCAAATGTTGTGATGCATTGCATGAATGCATTGAGATGAATGCATGTGATATTATGGAGAACTAATGACTGAAATGATGAATTACTGATAATTCTGGAACTGTTTCCGAGGCTGTTATGAATGCAGGATAGTCATGATCAATTGGCTGCCAGAAATGCTCTATTGAAGAGCAAGGTGGTATGAATGATACGCTTGTGAAGTAAGGAGTATCTAACCACTTCATTTAAATTGCATGAATGATATGACTATACCTTGCAATGTTAGTATGATAATGATTGCATGCAGTAAATGAGCTTTGAGAACACTGATGTGACTAACCTTTGAAGTATTTGAATTTTATAAATTCTGAAAATGCTTCAGTGATGGTTGTAGCAATGAGATAGTATATGCATCCATACTTACCAAGTGTTTGGTTGATGGAAGCTCATGTATTAGGTAGATTATTTCAAGAATGGCATTGAGAGGTAAGACCCTGACCAATGCTGGAATCTACCATGTAAAAGAGCTTGTTAAATTTGAATTGTGAGTTTCAAATATTGCTGACAACCACTAGTCACTACTGGCTTGCATAAGCTTGTGTTTGGTTGTTTGAAGCTTATGTTTCAGGTAGATTATTTCAAACATGATAGTGAGAGGTAAGTCCCTGACCACTGCCAGAATCTACCATTTATGAGAAGAAATCTCATGGCTGTGAAAGTAGTTGATATGCATAATGGGTTGTTAAATTTGAGTTATGGATTTCAAATTTAAGAAAGTGCTAACGACTACTAATCATTGTTGGCTTGTGTGAAATTGTGTCAGGAGGGACACATGGTAAGTGGGTATTCATGTTATGATAGTAAGCATAAAAGTATAATGGACATAGTAGTGTTGCTTACAAGAAACCCACAATTGAGCAAGTCAATTTCTGTAGTAGAGTTGCAAATTCTTATTGAATTTGATTGCTAAATGTCATTGCTTGGTTATGGAACGATCAATTGGATTGTAGTATCAGGTAATGATTGAATGTTTGGCTATTTGATGAATGTGTCAGGGGTACACACTGCAGGAAGACCATGTGTGATGGCCTGCAGAAGCCAAACTTCATGGGAAGGTTTTCCCTTATCTTGGAAATGGGTTTCGGGTGAAACGCCATTGGACATTTTGGAAAATGTCTCGTCTGCACTGCATGTTCGGTAATAACATGAGTGAGATGGTATGGATTATGTCAGTGAGATAGGTGTGAATATGAAAAGTAAACAGGAATCAGGGATGGGGCCTTGGTTTGCTTAAACTTGGTGGTTGGAAACCACACAGACAGAGCTAGAGGGATGAATTTCTTCTCCACAACCTCGAGATAGCACTGGAAAGGGAATGCAGGGCCTGAGGGACTGAGTAGCAGAGAGGGGACTGATTCCTTGTGCTGGGTGTGTGTGGGTGTCTTAGAAGTTAGGCTAGTTCTGGTGTAGGTGTTCCTAGCTCTGCAGCAAGCTCACCAGCTTAGCATTCAGTTTTTCCTAACTCCTTGACGGTGCCTAACAGATACAAAGGCATACTGCGACGACAAATTGATAAGTGTTCTGTAACCCTTGCTATGAATATGCATGTTTAATTATTAAATTCCATATGCAGAACATGTTTCGATTTATTTCCATGATGACCGATTGCTTGAGTATGAATAGGACCTGCATGGCACACACTGGAAGAGAGTGCACACTTTTCCGATGTCGAGTCATGAAAGGGGTTTTCAATATTGATTACACTCTGGGGAGTGGACGCACTCCTAGTGTCTCAATATTTGATAGTGAATGATATGAAATGTGATTACAGTTTTAGAGCAATGATGCTGATGAGTTTTCTTGTATTGCTTGTGTTGCTTGTGTTGACAGGCTAAAGGTAAAAGTAAATGGTTGATATAAGTGTATTGTTGATATAAGTGTATGTTGATATAAGTGCATGGTTGGTATAAGTGCATGTGTCATTGTTGACATAAGCGTATGATGGGCTGTGATATGCCTAAGGATCCGTAGTAGATTCTAGACCTGGAAATGGTCACAGTAAAAGTTCCAAGCCCAGTTGACATGGTTATGTACGGGATCGACATTAATTATTTGATGTTGTGGAGCAGCCGACGTGTTGACCTAACATCTAAGTCCATAGGTGATCCCAAGGCTTGTAAAGCGAAGCAGGATCCTGTGGACGAACGAGGAAACGCACAATACAGATAAGTATTGGATTATTTTGCTTATGAATATACATGTGTATATGATTTGGTTATGATGTTTTAAGCTCTTGTTCTAGAGATAAAAATGATGAGAATAAACTAAACATGTGAATTATTCAATGTTGGATATAGGTATTGCTGGAGGCAAGGACTATGAGAGCATCCTAGAGATGCATGGGGACATGTGACTATCCTGGAAAGCTCGGCTTGAGTG
>LPNX011162570.1:137676-156397 GCA_001517045.1 Pseudotsuga menziesii | reverse complement strand
AATTAACTAACTGATTTTGATATCTATATTATGCTTGGTCTGATAGACTTTCAATGGTGCATTCCACAGGTGAGAAAAGTGAAACCAGGTGGTGCACGTCGATCATGGCAGCAGATCAAAAGTTGTTGGACTTGGCTGGAAGTCTCCTTCAAGTGATTGCCAAGACCCAAGAAAATCTTGGGGAGATGCTCAGGGTACAGAAAAGGCAGAGTGAAATGAACCAACAGATTTTGCAAGACTCTATTGGTTTGCAAAGGGAGGTGAAAAGCATTCTGGGAGCAATTGGAAAAGGAAAGGAAGGTGGATCAGTGATGGGACATTCGTCCAAGCGACCTGATAAGAAACGGTCCAGGAATGAAGACTCAAGGGAAATTAAGTAGGTAAAGATGAAGCAGCCAGTGAGATACTGGAGATGCGGAGGACATCATTTATGCCGGGACTGCCCAATGAGGGAACATGATGAGGGCAGTAGCCACAAAGTTCCTAGACTTCGGGATCAAAAGGAAGTTGTAAACCAGCAGGAAAATTTCATGGAAGCTGAGAGGCTTGGTCGTGAACATTCAAAGCAGATGATTGAACGTGGGACAGATCTGCAATTTTGAAATTTTGATGTGCAACTGTATATGTATTGTATATATGTAATGGAACACCGAGGATGGTGTTACTCCAAGGGGGAGGGGAATGTAATATCCCAGTTTTGACCCCGTTTGCATGATGTGTATAATGTAATTAATCATGGTGAGGAGCTCAAGGAAAAATCCCCACCATCGATTTGGTTGTGTATGTTCGGCAAAGGGGATATTTGCCGATGGTTTGTCGTGCTATTCGGCACCTTATAATTTGACATCATGTAAACACGCACATCAAATAAAACAAAAACCACAACCAGCGACGGTAGTGCAACGTTGAATGAAAAGGGCATGGTTCCAAAGGATAAGGGGTGGGGGGAAGAAAACCCATGTGTTTTACCACCTTGTTGATTTGCCACCTTTTTGTCTCACCCAACCTTGTCAACCTCTTTAATGCTTCAGCTGGTGGTTGAAGAGTTATGGCTGAGTGGTTGAGGGAATTAATTGCTGGAGGAATCGTGGGTAAGGGGCAGGCAACTCCATTCTTCCCCATTCCTCACCATTCCCTTCCACGACTCCATTCTCCTCATGTTCGGTTGCTCTCACGCGATTTTGTCTGTTGGCTCCTCACGCACAGGCTCTGGGCGATTTTGGTCTCACGCAGGCATTTTATTCCTCTCCATGAGTTGCTAAATGCTCAGGAACTTGCAATTCGCGTCCCCCCGACTGCTATGCATTCTCACGCAGAGAATTTCCCTCCCGTTTCTCATTTTTGCACACAGGAATTTCCTGGGTTTTACCCACGTCGTTTTCCTCTGCGAATTGGTGAATGGAGTGGCTGAATCCTTTCCCCATGGGTCGAATTGTGGGTTCTGCATTGATTATTACCCACGCCTAGGCTAGGAGTCTGTAAATTTGTTTCCAACGTGGTTTGTGTGAGTCTTCCCGTGGCTCAATTGCCTTGGACGAACTACTGATTTCACCCACGATTTGGGGTGCTGTTGGTTTCACCCATGTTTTGCGGGCTAGGGTGATCAAATTCATTTTGGTCCACTGTGGATTCCCAATATGTCGGCTGAGTTTCCCTGTTTTGGATTGTGCATAGTTGCCATCATTTTCATTGTGAAACTGGGCTGTTGTTGCTTAGTTGTTTTGGCCACGATAGGGCCAAGAACTACTCCGTGTTTCCCTGTGGACTTGAGCCGTCCTCATCTTCTGTTTGGGATTATCCCTGGTTGCCTTTGTTTCTTCACAGGAGCTGTGAAGAGATTGTTGCTACGTGTGTGTAGTGGTTGGCCTTTGGGGCTGCGTTGGCTTGGTTGATTTGTGGATAGCCTGATAAACCCAACGGCGCTTGCCTACTGTTTTGTACCCCTTGGCTATGTATAAGCCTGCAATTGACCCTTATTCCGGAGGAATCATGCCCAGCTCGGGGGTGGAAGCGTTGCTGAGAGACTGATGAGCTCGCTGGCCTATGGTTGGGTGGAACATTGCAGCGACGTAGCTGGTTGCGGGTGAATTATTCATCAAAAGATAAGTACTGCTGGTTTATTCATCTCTGTAATTTATACTGATGTTAAATGTTGGAAATGTGTTTGTGTTGCTTCTGTTGTATGATTGAATAGTTTTGCATCTGTGTATGCTTGTAAGTTTTAATTTCAGCATTTGATTTCTATTAATGTTCATGGGGCGGTTTTCCCGGTTGTTTTTGATGTGTTCGTCGCGTCCTCTTCACCGGTCGGAGGCATGGGGACGTGACAGAAGGTAGGTTAATAGCTAAGAAGCTGAGTAGAATTTGCAGGAAAGATAAAATACATCTATAGATAGGATGTGGCAGAACGGGTATTCCTGTCGAGATCTCAATTTACAAACAATTTTTCACTTGATGGTGCTCTAGACTTCTTGAATTTGAAAGGGATGATAGATGCAATCCCATTGGATAAGACCAATTGTGTAGATAGGTTGTGTGGGAAATATACACAGGTTTTTAATGATTTCCAATGCCCCCTCTTCTTTAGTCTAAATCTGAGCATTCCCTCAGCAGAAAAAAAGAGTTTTGAAGTAATATGTTTAAGCATTCCTTTGCAGCATTTCCATTTGTTATCATAGATCCATTGGTTAATGTTGGTCCATTGAAAATTTCACTTTTGAACTATGAAAAAATGGAGATATTAATGCAATAAGTGTTGCAAAACAAAACAATTGTGAACTAGTTTCAAAGGAATATGGAAGGTGTATCATAAGGGTTCACATAGCCATGCAACTTATTTTATAAAATTAATGCCAAATGAGGATAGATTTCATGCCTATTTGATCATGAGTTTGTAGTCTTGTACTATGGTTCTGGAGACTGTTGATACACTAAGAGGAGTTACAGAAATCCTTGATTACTATGTTGATGGTGTACAATTTCAGCAGGCACTAAAAGGAAAAGTTTTTGAGGAAAATAGATTATCCGATAGAATTGGATACTCTAGATTTATGTTTTGATGAGCATATACAGAATATTGAAAATCTATGGAAAATTGTGAGAAAGGTTTCAAACATGACGAAAACAACCAGGTTAACACTTATAGAATGATAAAGGTAAAAACTCAATATCAAATATTGATTGAAGGAACTAGGCAATTTTTTTCCCTGGGAATGGTTGTTTTATCCACAGAGTTCAAACACCTGTTTTCGCCAAACCAAGAGGAATTTTAAAAAATAAAAGGATATTTTTCTTCATCATGGTCCAATATAGAATACCTCTTTTAGTTTTTACATAGGTATCACAGTTTAGGAGAATCAAAGGGATCTTTACAAGGAAATTTAATAGATTTTAATTTTCCTGTTTGATTCATCAAATTCAAATCTAGATTCTGAGGAGCTGGAGGGGAATCTATAAACATGGAGACACGAGGTTTTTTTGGAACATCTCGTGTTACACATACCTCTCTCATATTTCACACAGTTGTCACCATTTTTGATATACAGGTGGGAATTTTAATCCTATTTTTCAGTAATTTGTTTCCTGAAAGGAAGGAAATAAGTTGTAAATGTTTCTATTTTGAGAATGTAGTTAGATTTCGAATTTAATATTTAGTAGATGCATTTTTACTATATATCTAGATTTAATATATAGATTTAGGGTTGGATTTTCAATATCATAGAAGCTATTTGATTGTAATGGCTTCAATTTCTAAGAATGAATAAAGTTGCAAACAGCTAATGTTGAAGGTTTTCTATGGCAGAGATTAGTGTGCCGTCACTTTCCTTAGCAAGTGATATTATTGTGTAATTTTTTTTATAGTTTCAAAGTTCATTATGTGTTTTATTTCATGTTTCAATAGTATTTTATGGACTAGAATTCATCCTGCATGCTCTAGGTTCATTGTCCTAACATTTTCAAAACAATTTCTTCTAAATTTTTATAGAATCCACCCTAGTTAGGTGCTATGTTTAATGGGATTTATCCCTTTGTATTCTAATTGATATGCAAAATCATCAAGATTAAGGAAATGGTGTCTACCCTTCCTCTGTCCATGATTCTTTCAAAACCCAAACTCTTGCAACCTAACTCATCTCTGATTTTTTACTCCATTTCCCAATGGTCTCCTCCATGATTGTCTTACCAAATTTTTAAAAAAAACTTGTTCTATCATAAATCTGACCTTCTGAGTGTTATGATTGAATATCTTGAGTAAGAAGGTTTTGAAATCATTGAGAGATCCCTCTCTTATTGTATAGGTTAGAATACAATATAAATTGGTTCTGTGGTTAACTTGGGATCTACCTTTCATAGCCTGGGTACATTCAGAGTGCTAACATATTGGCACTGTTGCTGGGGAATGAGGGTTCAAATATTACCTGGGTATGAATGACAGTTTTAGATTTGATTGTTGATGGTGAACAATGGTCAAACATCAAGAAGGTTGTGCATATTTCACCTGGCGACTCCATCTTCAAGAATCCAAATTTTAGTGACTCCATTGGCAGCATGATCCAGAAATAAATTTTCAAAGAGAACCGACAGACTCTACTTGGGGATGAGCTCATTGCAAAGACATGGAAAGGCATGATGAAAAAATAAGGTACTCAAGTGTGAATCTTCTCCAAGATATTCTATCATTTCTTTTCATTTTTTTCCTATCCTTTCCTAAGCTTATCAAAATAATTTCTCATTGCTTTTTGCATTCAAACCAAAACCATGGATTCACTCGTGTATATCCTTCTTTACAAACTGAAAATGTGTCTTCATATTATGCATATAATTCTGATGAATACCTTTCATTTTATTCACATAAAAACAATGATCATCCCTATAAGCCTCATGATACTTGAGTTGATATTACATCCTTTCCACATAGCTCTGTTTCTTCCAATATACAAAACTAGTATAGACCACTTCACCTACCTCATGACCTTCATTATTTTCCTACAAAGCACTACAAATACCCTCCAATATTTGATGGAGAATTTGATAGACTTACAGCTGATAAACATCTTCAAGATTTTGAGCACTTCCCTAACCTATTTGAGATAGAGCATCATGGTTTTTGTGTTATAGATGATTTTACCACACTAGGTATATCACATATCTACGGCCTTCCCTATCCCTCTGTAGACTCTTTGGATCCCATGGACTTATATTTTTCTTTGATGTTCCAAGATCATCCCCAAAAATTTCCTTTTTATACCTATACATGACTTTTAAAGAAATACCCGCGTGTATACGCAACTTTTGACCTCAAACCCATGTACATCGAGATGTGTGCAAAATGACAAATATTTTTGGAGTTTTCCTCATTTCAATTCAAATAACTTGACTCTTGGGCTTCCAAATTCCTTGAGAAAGCTCATATTTGAGCCTCGATTACCTCTTTGGAGAACTATATATTGAGGCCCTTGGATACATTGAAGGAGAGGAATTAAAGAGTAAGGAAACTATAGTCCATTGTTTCCTCGGCTTTTCTTATACTTGAGTATGCATATGTTTGTCCCTTGGAGCACATAGTCTTATTCCCAAGCTTTCCTTTGCTTTGTGATCTTGCTATAGAGATATGGAGGATTGAAGTGGTAGAGGCCCATGTGGAGGATTTGGTTTCTCCGATTCGCAGAAGTGCCGACAATGTTTGTCAATATTGTATCTCTAATTTATTAATAGAAATATCTTCTCTTATCTAATTCATGTGCATTTTGAATATGAATATTGAATCCATGGATGTATTTGATTTATTATACTTGATTGAATATATATGCTAGAGTAGTGCTAACACATCTATACATATCATGCTTTCTTTCTTTGTTGTTGTTGAGAGCAAATTATAATTGTAATTTCATTGGAAAATATCAATGGGGATCTACTTCAACTGTCCGAAACAAGGTTTGGTCCTATGTCCCTTAGTGTTATATTTGCTTACTACTCTTGTGTATTGGAAAATATTGATTTTGGTGTCATACTATCTGTTTTGGTACCCCCAAGACATAGGAAGTTTATGTCCGTAACAGAATTGGTGACTCTGTTGGGTAGGTTCCTAGTTGTTTTTCTTTGGGGATTGGGTACACAATGTACTTGAATTGCTCCTTATTTCTCTATTTCTGTGTCGGGTCTGGAGGTATGTTTTCCCAGTAGTGTCCTACAGGAGCAATTCAAATTTAGATTTTCAGTTTTTCCTATTTTTCTTCCTTTTTCTTCATGTACGCAAGTATTCGCATTGTAGTCACATATACACATGGTTTTATCTTGAATTCTAGCATATGTATGCAGGTTTACTGCATACAACCGTGTATGCTTTGGTTTTGAGCTTTATTTTGGAGATTGAGTGTTTATGGGTGTGTTGAGGCCCCGAAATTCGCAGGCAACAACAGTAAGGGATTCTCCCCAATCAACATTCCCAACTAGCCCGTTGACTGTTTGGTATAGGGAATCCGTCCGGTTTACGGTCCGGCTACCGTAGGTCAAGTAACAAAACAAAGCTTTACCGGTTGTGGCCCGATCCATCGAGTTTTTTTTTTGTATTTTGACTTAGATTATGAAATGCAAGTGCCTAATTAACATGCAAGGTGATAAAAATGCAAGGAGCAGTCACAATGTGATGCGCAGGTTCTTACCTCTCATCTTAAGGCTCACAAGCATCCAAAACACATACAATAAGAAGATAAATTAACTACCTAAACTATCCCTAGGTAGCAGAATTATCATTCATAGGTGAGCAATACATTTTGTACATGCACCATGAAGAGTTACAGATAGCTGACACTTCTTTCAAGACACATGAACAATTAAAGATATTTAAACAACCAGATAGCCAATCATTTTATGAACAACACTTATTACTCACAGTGGAAAAACATCACTAAATACACTGAAGAACATTCAACAAGAACATAGGTTCAGGAAATCAAACACTCTCACAGTTGATGAAACACAGCTGAAAAAGGAATAGTTCCCCTTCAACATTGTTCATTTAATCACGTTGATACATTCCACCTTTCGCTTTCTCCAGCAGGAAAAAATTGGAGTTTCTGATTGTAAAACGAAGTAGTTCCTCTTACAAGCCAAAATGGTTTACAAGTTTTTTCCAGGGAAAAATTCCCCCGTCGCCTCTCACTTTCCGGTATTTAAACAAAACAGTAAATTGTTTGGGTTTCGCCCAACGCATGACCTTTCGGTCTCCCCAGCGTTTCGTATTCTTCTGAGTTGTCTGTATGCACTCATGATTCTTTTAGTAATGGACCAGCAGTCAGGTTCGTGCCTTTAGCGTTATTGACTGTGTCTTCCGCTTCGAGGGCCCTTTCAGTGATCTGATCAATGTCGTTTCGAATTTTACCAAACTGTTCTTCTACGTCTTCACGCATCAGATCCTTACGCACATATGCAATTAATCCATGTGTATTATCCATTTGGGACTGTGTTATGAAACAGAGTGACAGATTATACAAACTGAAACGACTACTCCACAAAAACAAATGGCCTGGCGCATCACGGTGGAAGTCAAAAGGATACTGACATCAAAAGTCAAAGTCTTGGCTCAGCCGCAATGGTGGGAAGAAAAATACTAAGAGGCGTGATTCAAAGTTGTGGCGGGAAAACTCCATCAGAGATCGGGTGACTTTGACGTCGGATGCCAAATGGATTTCCCAGCTGCAACGGCGGACAGACAAGTGCTAAAGTGATGTGAAACGCGGGCAGGAGAAAAAACCCTCAGTCGAAAATCAGATGGCTTTACGCTTCGGAGGCTAAAGGACTTTCCTAGCCGCAACGGCGGAAGGAAAAAGACTAAGAGCCGCGACCATGTGACAAGAAATTTTCAAATTGGAAACCGGAACACTTTGCACTTCGGACGCCAAACCGCTCGAGCATCTGCAACGGCGGAAGGGAAAAAGATTATAGTTTCCGATCCAACATAAAATGACGCCCGATCAAGAAAAATTAAGTGTCAGAAAACTCAAAATCAGCGAAGGTCAAACTGTCTCACCTCAGAGATAATGGCTTGTTCAAAGGGCAATGATCTGATGAGTTTCAGGCTAGCACTCAAAATTCGATTCTGCACCCCACAATAAAATATTAACAAAAGAATCCCTTAAAACAGGTAGCCAACTAACCTTTAGAATCAACCAAAGTCAAGGCCAAACATTCATGAATCAAACAACCTCAAAACAACTCTTAAAAGATAAGGAGGGCCCCAAAGTTTAAGAAATTTGGGAAGAACAGTTGCACCTGCAACAACTGGAGATTACCTGGTGAACCTAGATCTCTGGGTGATTAATCTTTGAGTGGCAGACTATTTAACAGCAAATGCATCTATTGAATTCTTCCAGCTATCCGGATTTCTCAAATGACATGAGTGTGTACCCTTAATCATTGATGATAGTCCAATTTGGGAGAGTGGAAACCAAGATTTTTGAGTCCAGATAACTCTGTTGAGGCCGGAGAATGAGTTTCATTATTACTTCTTTCCTTAGGTGGCTGATAGCTTTGGACACCAAAGGATTGTAGCATATGGTAAACAGAAATATTCGTTTGTTCCTCATTCCCATGCTATTTTAGCACTTTTTGTACTTTTAGACTTTTGTCCTTTTTCATATGAGTCCTCCTGCATGCCTTTCTTATTGAATTTTAATTCAGGATCCTCTATCCCATAGTGTCCTTTTGTGTGAGTGGTGTACTTCAAATTTAAGCTCACAGATGGAGAGGATATTTCGGTAATTTAGTACTTATGATTCAGCATTTGCTTTGATGTATGATGTTTTTTCATAGGAGTTATTTGACTCTCATTTGCCTTTTGGTATTCGCTTCTTGGCATGGGATCATTTATATTTAATATACTGTTCACCTTGCTCTTTTCCATGGATCCTTTTTCTATCGCCCCTTTGGACATTTTAAATGTTACGTGGATGGAGCCTCAACATAGTACTCCAGACTCTCCAAATCTGGTTTATTTTATAGGGTTTAAGCAGGACTTCAACACACACTAAAATTATTTGAGAAAACTGCTAAACTGGAAGAAGTTCTTTTAGAAACACACAGTCTAAAACCCAAGAATCTTTATCATTCCCAAACATTTAATGTTCTCCACGCAACCAAGTTTATTCCCTTTATTGAAACCAAGAAAACTCAAAATTAAAACAAACTGGAAAAAATGACTGAAAAGACAGCAAAACAGCTTATTTATATACAAACAGAAGAACCCAAGAAACTCAAGAAAAATAAGGCTTGAGAACCAAACCATTCACTGGTAAGTTCTCTTCCCACCCCTGAAGATCGTGCAACTTGTAAGTAGAGGGGCCAAGCTTTGCTGCAATCTGAAAAGGGCCTACCCATAATTGCTGGAATTTAGTGTGCTTTCCTTTCTCATCATGGGGGTGATCCCATTTGAGGACTAAGTCTCCTACTTCAAATTCTTTTGTTCCATCTTTATGTTTGTCGAACCACCTCTTTACTAACTCCTGCTGCTTCTTAAAGCATTCTCTGGCTTTAGATCTAGCCTCTTCTGCTTTCAGAAGGTTGCATATCCTCATCTGTAAAAATTCATTCTCCGACCCACTAGACTCTTGGGCTAAAATAGAAGACGGTAGCATGATGTTGGGTGGAAGAATGGCTTCTTTCCCATACACAAGGGTATAAGGTGACACTCCTATTGCAGACTTGGGGGTGACTCTATCGGCCCACAGGGTGTTTGGGAGTGTTGAGTGCCAACTCCTTTGGTTTTCTATAATAGTCTTCTTTAGGATTCTTATCATATTTTTATTAGAGGATTCATCCAAGCCATTCCCTTGTGGATAGTAGTTAGCAGAATAATGCAATTTTATTCCTTTATCTTGAGAAAAAGTAGTTAATTTAATTGATGAAAAGTATTTGGCATTATCGGAAACTAATCAAATTGGAACTCCAAACCTGGTCATGATATGATCTTGTAGAAAGCTGATGACTTCGTCTTCATTTATCTTGCGCAGTGGGATAGCTTCGACCCAGTGAGTGAAATAATCATTCGCGGTCAGAATGCATTTGTGTCGGAGGGAAGACTTTGGTTTTATTTCTCCAATAATATCCAGTCCCCATTGCTCGAACGGTTCCATGATCATCACAGGATTTAGGGGTGCTGCTGCTTTAGGTTGTCTCCCACCACACCTTTGGCAGATGTCACATCTCCTGACATGTGCATGTGCATCTTTGAAGAGTGTAGGCCAATAATAACCTGCCCTGAGGATTTTTTGGGCTGTAGTGTCTCCTGAATAATGTCCCCCAGCAGGCCCATCATGCAACTCTGTCATTACTTTCTTCGCATCTTCCTTTTCTAGGCATCTGAGAAGAACCCTATCATAATTCTTTCTGAACAATACTCCTTCAACAATTTGATAAGATGCTGATTTAAGATGTAGCGCTCTTCTTTGCTTGGAATTCCAATGTTCTGGTAACAGCCCTGCCTGCAGGTAATGCACAAGGTCTCTGTACCAAGACTCGGGAGCCGTAAATAAAGGACATACATCCATTACATGTAACTTGGCCTAATCCTCCCAGGCTTGTTCTTTATTGTTCCCACTTTTAGTCATCAGTTTGCACAACCCTTGACCTTTGACTATAGAGGCTGGCTTGAATTCAAGGTCATACTCTTGAAGAGTTGTTACCCAGTTTCCCCTTCTTTCTCCTAACTCTTTCTGTATGAGAAGGGATCTTACAGCTGGGTAGGGGACTATTACCTTGGTTCGATTCTTTAATATATAAGGCCTAAATTGCTTTACTGCCTTAAACACTGCATAAGCTTGCTTATCAATGGTTGGGTAGTTCAATTCGGCCCCTTGTAGACCAGTACTCATAAAGGAGATTGGGAATTCATTCCCCCCTTCTTCCTTTTGGGTGAGCACGGCTGCCAGTGAATCATCGGATGCAAATGTATACAAAATAAAGTCTTTATCGAAATCTGGGCTTTTCAGGGAAGGTGCATGTGCGACAGCATTCTTGATTTTGTTGAAATCATTCTTTTCACTCTCGGTCCATTTGAATTGTGCATTTTGCTTCACCATTTGCTGCAGCGGTTTGACGGTCTGAGCGAAATCAGGCACAAATATTCGTACAAAATTTATAGTTCCCATGGATGATTGCATCCCTTTTTTATTGTGTGGCAAGGGGATTTGTTCAATAGCCTTAACTCTCTTTGGATCAATGGAGATTCCTTTCTTTGACACTATGTGACCCAACAACTTGCCCTCTGTGACAGTGAACACACATTTCTTAGGATTGAGTGATATCCCATACTTTCGACAGCGTTCAAAAATATGCCTTTAGTGAAATGCATGCTCTCCTCTTTTTTTTGAGAATATCGTAATATCGTCCAGGTACACTACAACGCTGCGGCCGCTCAATCCACGGAAAGCTATGTCCATAGCTCTCTGAAATGTTGCTCCCACATTTATAAGCCCAAAAGGCATCCTTCTGTAGGAAAAGGTTCCCCATTTGGTCCTAAACATTGTCTTTAATCTGTCTTCTTCGGCTACCAATACTTGATTGTAGCCAGAGAAACCGTCTAATAATGAAAACAATTCAGAACCAGAGACCATTTGCAGCAATTGCTCGATGGGCGGCACAGGGTAATTATCCTTATCGGAAGTGCGATTCAAGTTCCTAAAATCCACGCATAGCTTGATTTCTCCTGAATTTTTTCTTACTGGTACCATATTTGATACGCACTCAGAGTGTCTGACTTTGAAGATGATTCTAGCATCCAATAATTTCTTCACTTCACTCTGAATCAGCGGCTCCAATTTTGGATGCATTTTTCTTAATGGTTGCTGATATGGCTTGAAACCTGCTTTAATGGGAACGACATGCTTGATGATGCTAGTGTCGTATGTTTTCAAATCTTCATACGTCCATGCAAAAACATCCTTATATTGTTTAAACAGATTGACGAATCTGTCTCTTTCTGTAGGCGAACAACACTTGCCAATATTTAAAAATTTGGGATTCGTCTCAGTCCCTAAATTTATCAGCTTGAACTGTAGCGATGAGCTGTGGGTCTTCACATTGGCTGGTCTTTGAAACTTTTCATTTAAATCGAACATTTTTTCCAATGTTCTGACTCCTTTAGGAATGAAATTGTCATATTTCATCTTGGCCTAATGTTCCTCATCATCTATAATGGCTCCTTTAAAGACCTCGTCATTTGTCAAGCATTCTATTATTTGCCGATCATCATCGAATACTCGTAGGTTCGTAATCATATCAGGTATAGAGGGCTGAAAAGTAGTTCAACAGAGCATCGATTATTAGTGGGTACCAGCCTAGCGGCCATTGTGGCTAACAAATCAGTAGCTGCGTTTTTCAGTCTTGGAATTGAAATAATGTTGAATGCATTAAAACATTTAAGCAAGTCCCATACCTCATTTTGGTAAGCCTTTAAGTGACGAGAAACATAGTGTATTTGATTTCTGATTTGCTTTAAAATTATTTCTGAATCTCCAAAAACTTTTAAATTACTTACCTTTAACTCAATCGCTTTCTTTAGCCCCTGCACCAGCGCTTCGTACTCAGCCGTATTATTAGTACATTCAAACTCTAATCTACAGGAAAGAAAATGTTTATTCTTTTGTGGGTCGATTAGGACAAAGCCAGCCCCTGACCCTTCTAATGTCTTAGAGCCATCAAAAAACAGAATCCAAAAATCACTAACTACTGAATGTGAATCTATTCCTACTGCTAAGTCTACTATTTTACATTCAATCTCATCAGCCTGTGAGAATCGAAGGAGATCAAGATGGGTGTCAGATGTGTTGCTAGCTTCTTCTGCTTGATAATTCCCCGGTTCCAACTCAATAAAATAGTTTCCCAAGACCAAATGCACAGGTTCATTCTTCTCCTCAAGTTGAGTAACATTTTACTTCATGTGAGGCTCCCTCAAAACCTTAATCTGGTTTGGACTTCCTTTGTATGGCAACCACAGATGTGACCAATCAGAAGCGAAATATCCATTAAGTTTGGCTGACCAATCTCTACTCAGGATAAGGCCATACGCGTTTGGTATATCAGCCACCACGATATTAATGACTTGGCATACTTTATCATTTGAAGGCAGACGGACTAGGACATCTTCCATCTCGCCAATTACCTTCACATCGGTCCTGTCCAACTAAAACACTCTCCACGGGGATGGCTTAGGCTGCCCATTGATTCTCTTACAGACAAATATCGGCATGACATTAACAATTGCCCCTAAATCTACCAAGCAATTATGTACATTGTAGTTAAAGATTTCAAAAGTAAGGAGGAAAGGTGGATGCTTGTGCTTGGACTTACCTCCACTGCTAGTCTCTCCAATTTCTTCTTCTTCTTTGGGTTGATTTTTAGTGGGCATCTTCTCATCTAATGCTTCAAGGGCTCTCAACAGCCTTTCTTTTTGCTGCGGCACTTTGCACATCTCGAATAGTGGAACATTCACCTTTATCTTCTTTAAATCCTCCACAATGTCATAATCCATCTGCTGTTCTGTGGGATGAGGCCTATCAGCATTCTCCTTTTCTTCATTTGGCTTGGCCATTGTATCATTCTGTCTAGGATTTTGGCTGCTAATAGTGAATTCTGGAATTTTATCAGCCAAGGATTTATTTTGAAATTTCTTCTTAACATTTCTCTGCAGCCTCTTAATCTTTGTGATTATAAGACTATATTCTTTAACCGTCCCTTGGCTCCTTGTGGCTACATTGGTTTCCACAACGTCCTTGTACCCCTGAGTCTTTTCTTCTTCAGCGTCAAATAACAAGACAGAAATCCATAAAGCCATGGTTTCTTCTTCCTGTTCTTTGGTAGAAGTAGAAGTAGAAGTCTCTTTTCTTTCTTCTTCTCCTTCTTCTGTTAATCTAGAATCTAACAGTTGATTCATGACCAACGTCATCGAATTAATCCATTGAGGACAATTCTTTTTAGAGTGTGGCTATTGGTGGAAAGTGCAAAAATTGTCCAAGCCTACCTCTGTTAAATTCATAGATGCAGTATTGTGAGGAGGAGGTTGAGACTGATGGTTATCCTCTCTTTTCTTATAATATGGCTTATAAAATTTTGGTGCCTCCTTTTCTTTCTCCATATCTATGATTTTGTTGGAAATTTTCTGCATCATTTTGGCCATATTTTCCAAATCTGGCGACTTTTATTCCTTAGGCTTAGTAAACAATAATGCTTTTCTTCCCACACCCTTTTCTCTTGACTGCTCTGGATAATCTTCAATACTTTCTCTCTCAGCTTCTACTACTTCTGCCTCTTCATAGGTTTCTGCCAGAGTAGGCTTGGCCCTACCTTTGGCAAACATGGCCAAATCAGGGCCTAATGTTGAGGTATAATATTCAATCAGAACTTTGTCTGAAGGTCTATCCATTTCATAGAAATTCTTAAGATAGGCTGCAAACCTTTGTGTGAAATTGTGCACCTTTTATTTTCTTTCTTTCTTCAACGTGCACAGCCCTTTCATGAGAGCCGCATGAGTTTTCTGAGTTGCATACTTACTTCTGAAAATTCTTTCGAAGGTATCCCAATCAGGGATAGAGTTAGCAGGCAACCCAAAGTACCATGAAGCTGCATCTCCTTTAAGGGTATGTGGGAACAGTCTGCAGACTACATCTTCATGCTCCCCAACCCTCAATCCTTCTATTGCCAAGTAAAAAATATGCAGATGATCATCTACTAGTATCTTCTCATTGGGGTCGAATTTAGGTAGCAACTTTTCAAAGGATTGAGGCAAATCATGTAACGGAGGGGTCAGGTTTAATGGTGATCTGGCTCTCCATGCAGGTGGCGGATTGGTAGGTTAGGTGGTTGGTTTGCGTTTACGCCAACCATGAGTCTGGGTGGAGAGTGAGGAGGTGAACCAACTGGAGTGTGAGCAGGAGAAATGTGAGGGGTTTCTGGGCCTTCTTGATTCAAAGGTAGCCCAACTTCCTGTAAGGCTGTTTCTACAAGCTCTTCCTAGTCTCCAACCAACACTGAGCCTTCCGCTTCAGGACGATCCTTCTTTTTATACTCTCTTTTGGGCAGTTTAGGGATGATTGGAAATCCTCCAATCTTCTTTACATATGCCCTGGTGTGTCTTCTCAAATCGTTAAAAATTTCATTACCAACAGAATATAGATGTTCTCTTTCTTCCAGAATTGGATTATGAAACCCACTGCTTTCAGAATTGTTACGGGTGGAATATTCTCAGGAAAACGGGTTTCCTTGGCCAGCCATACACTGGCGGCCCTCCTTCTAGCACAAAAACTGTTGAGGCCCCAAAATTCGCAGGCAACAATAGTAAGGGATTCTCCCCAATCAACGTTCCCAACTAGCCTGTTGACTTTTTGGTATAGGGAATCCGTCCGGTTTACGGTCCGGCTACCATAGGTCAAGTAACAAAACAAAGCTTTACCGGTTGCGGCCTGGTCCACCAAGTTTTTTTTTTGTATTTTGACTTAGATTATGAAATGCAAGTGCCTAATTAACATGCAGGGTGATAAAAATGCAAGGAGCAGTCACAATGTGATGCGCAGGTTCTTACCTCTCGTCTTAAGGCTCACAAGCATCCAAAACACATACAATAAGAAGATAAATTAACTACGTAAACTATCCCTAGGGAGCAGAATTATCATTCATAGGTGAGAAATACATTTTGTACATGCACCATGAAGAGTTACAGATAGCTGACACTTCTTTCAAGACACATGAACAATTAAAGATATTTAAACAACCAGATAACCAATCGTTTTATGAACAACACTTATTACTCACAATGGAAAAACATCACTAAATATACTGAAGAACATTCAACAAGAACATAGGTTTAGGAAATCAAACACTCTCACAGTTAATGAAACACAGCTGAAAACGAAATAGTTCCCCTTCAACATTGTTCATTTAATCACGTTGATACATTCCACCTTTCGCTTTCTCCAGCAGGAAAAAATTGCAGTTTCTGATTGTAAAACGACGTAGTTCCTCTTACAAGCCAAAATGGTTTACAAGTTTTTTCCAGGGAAAAATTCCCGCATCACCTCTCACTTTTCGGTATTTAAACAAAACAGTAAATCGTTTGGGATTCCCCCAACGCATGACCTTTCAGTCTCCCCAGCGTTTCGTATTCTTCTGAGTTGTCTGTATGCACTCATGATTCTTTTAGTAACAGACCAGCAGTTAGGTTTGTGCCTTTAGCATTATTGACTATGTCTTTCACTTCGAGGGCCCTTTCAGTGATCTGGTCGGTGTCGTTTCGAATTTTACCAAACTGTTCTTCTACGTCTTCACGCATCAGCTCCTTACGCACACCTACAATTAATCCACATGTATTATCCATTTGGGACTATGTTATGAAACAGAGTGGTAGATTATACAAACTAAAATGACTACTCCACAAAAAAAAATGGCCTAGCGCATCACGGCGGAAGTCAGAAGGATACTGACATCGGAAGTCAAAGGCTTGGCTCAGCCGCAACGGCGGGAAGAAAAATACTAAGAGGCGCGATTCAAAGCTGTAGGCGGGAAAACTCCATCGGAGATCGGGTGAATTTGACGTTGGAATCCAAATGGATTTCCCAGCCACAACGGCAGACAGACAAGCGCTAAAGTGATGTGAAACGCGGGCAGGAGAAAAAACCCTCAGTCGGAAATCGGATAGCTTTACGCTTCGGAGGCTAAAGGACTTTCCCAGCCACAACGGCGGAAGGAAAAAGAATAAGAGGTGCGACCATCTGACAAGAAATTTTCAAATCAGAAACTGAAACACTTTGCACTTTGGACGCCAAACCACTCAGGCATCCGCAACGGCGGAAGGGAAAAAGATTATAGCTTCCGATCCAACATAAAATGACACCCGATTAAGAAAACTTAAGTGTCAGAAAACTCAAAATCAGCGAAGGTCAAGCTGTCTCACCTCAGAGATAATGGCTTGTTCAAAGGGCAATGATCTGACGAGTATCAGGCTAGCACTTGAAATTCGATTCTGCGCCCCATAATAAAATCTTGACAAAAGCATCCTTTAAAACAGGTAGCCAACTAACCTTTAGAATCAACCAAAGTCAACGCCAAACATTCATGAATCAAACGACATCAGAACAACTCTTAAAATATAAGGAGGGCCCCAAAGTTTAAGAAATTTGGGAAGAACAGTTGCACCTGCAACAGGGTGAGTTTTGATGATTGTCGAGTATTCTTGGGTACTGTCGGTGTCTATATACAGCCTCTATTTCTGACCAGAGACCTTTATTTATTTATTTTTAATTAGTTTTTTTTCTTGTCATTCATTTTTTCCTTTTTGTTTTGGGATTAGTGCATTAGGTCTCTTTTATCTTGGTGCCTTGCTTGGCTATTATTTGTGAGTGTTTGTAGGGTATGATAGTCGTAGATTCTATTATTGCTTCTTATATCTCATTTATTTCTAAAAATACCAATTTTTTTTTGCTTTTGCATCATTATGAATTGTTTCATTTTTGCACTCGCATGGTACTTGCATTAGGTTTTGATTAATGAATTATAGTTAGGTGTTCATTTAGGAATGATTGCATTCTCATTTGAAGGAAAAAACTTGCATTTCATGTAGTGGCACACCCCGTTTTTCTTTCTATAAAGATTGCACTTGGAATTGTTTGTTAGGTGTGCACTTTTATTTCACTACTGAGTCTTCATATCATTAGTTGCATGACCATTTCCATTTGAGTAATTACATCCACTAAAATCAACGCTTAACTAAAATGAAATACACATTTTTCTTTTATAGGGTTCACCAACAAGATTAGGATTTAGAGTCTTGGAATAGTTCATTGTGAGTCAATTCTCCAAGACTACTAAACATAAACAATTAGGTGTCCTTCCAGGTGAGAGTGTGAAATCCTTTGTATAATTAGTGTTTCTTAGGATGCTCCTCTTAAACATGAGTTAAGAACGAGGCAGCATATGCAATTGTGATTAGGATGACCCCTAGTAACTTTCTATGAGTGCCATAGATATTTCCAAGATCGTATTTGTATTTGGGGGCCTTTGAGTTATTGATTGGTGAACCTTTGGGGTACCAGTTGTGCTTTCAGGATTCATACTTTGCTACCTTTCCCATACAATTGATCCCACCTCTGTCTCTCCACCTGAGCATTGGTTATATTGGGGTGACCTTATTTTCCTTACCTAGGTATCGCAGGGGGTACTTGGAGAGGTTATTCTATAGGTGTCCTAGCAAGGTAGGGTTTGGATAGCATAGTTTCTTTACGGATTGAAGTTGAGGGCCACTATAATTGGTTACAAACCTCTTCTTGTAGTGTATGGGAGTCTCAATCTCCTCCTAGGTGAGGCATACCTACTACATTCGGGAGATCACATATCCTCCCCTTGGTTTTCTTGTTCTTAGATGTAGATTTTCTTAGGAGTGTGCTCTGTGTGCGCTAGATTTCTTAGTGTTTCATAGTTATATTGGATCCTTTTATTTTTTTGAGTCATTGTGTATTTGGGTGTGGAACTCCTCCGTTCTTGTCATTTAGAAGGACTTCCGCCTTCAATGTCTCCTCCTCCTTTGGGAGAGAGAACCAAACTGTCCAAGTAGACTAACTCTCAGCCACGAGCCTGAGATCCCGAAGATCCCTCATCTTCCTCATCCCATATTGGAGGATGATCCTTCAAGCACATATGGGACTCTGATGGGCTCTAGCCCTTCTATGGCTGGGACATT
>LPNX011162570.1:46967-132643 GCA_001517045.1 Pseudotsuga menziesii | reverse complement strand
AAAAGTGCCCCACATGTGCGCAATTAATTAAACCATTATTTAACTGAATGTAACTGACTCCTAACTTGTCTTGACTAGTCATCAACTGAAGTTAAGGACCCAGTAATTAACTGTCCTTGTCTAAATCATAACCGGAGTTCTAAAACACAATCAACTGTTACATTTAGTATTAAATAATGGTTAACTGACTGTGGTAGGTGAGAAAAACGCCCCACATGTGTGCAATTAATTAAACCATTATTTAACTGAATGTAGAGAGCTAGAACTGAATGTAATTGACTCCTAACTTGGCTTGACTAGTCATCAACTAAAGTTAACTGACCTTGGTTGGTTTCGGCACTCCCAGTTGCTTCCTAAATTGTAGGGATTGATCTAGGAGACTCCTAAACTTATGCAATCAAGTGCAATAAGTGGCAGTGAGCCTCAATTAGTGTTCCCCACACTTTGGTAACTAAAACATGTGCCCCAATTAGGTTAAGTTTAACCAATGGTGCTAATGACTATAAATAGACTGGATGGACTCCCGATTTAGACATGACTCCCGATTTAGACATATGACCAAATTTGGACAAGGGAGGATTAATAATCCTAACAGACATCGCTAGATGATCCTTCATAATTTTCAGGCTAAATGAATGCAAATCATTGGTATTGGTCACATAGTCTGAACCGTGAGACTCACCATGCACCCATTAGCACTAGCAAAATAAGTTATGGCATGCTAGACCTTCGCAAGACCGGTCTGGCACCTAATGTTGGATCAAGTGTTGAACCTAGTGTTGTGCCTAGTACCATTCCTTTCCAAGTGGAGAGGTTTGGTAGAACTAGTCATATTACACCATCCATCCCTACGGTGGATGATCCTTCACACATGCATCCTAGGCCTATCACTGTCATCCCCATTCAAGGGAATGGTCCTAGACATGTGAATATTGGGGGCACAAGTTACATCCCTTGCCATATTCCATCCTCTTCAACATGGGTTCCTTCAAATGCATTTTTGATGACACATCCTTCGCCTAAATCACATGGTCCTTTGGGTCAGAGTTCTATCGTTACCATGTTCATCTTGTGTCTGGTCACACCACCACAGTGTCACAAGGACAAGTGCCTCCTTATGTGTTAGTCAAGTATGTGCCATTTCATAGACCATATTATGGACCATCTCATGGACCATATTATGGAACATCTTATGGACCAGCTTATGGACCATCCTTTGGAGCGTCTTATGGAAAAACCTATACACCTTATGGGTCTCGGTATCAACCCTCCTATCAATCTCCTAGCTATTCCTTCATAGCACCCCATCCTCAAGGTACTCCTAACTATAATACACAACCCTATATGCGTTAAATGGGTGGAGGTTACTATCCCACTAGCCAAGGCCATGGTGTCTATTGCAATCAAACCTATGTGAACCAACCCTATCAGGGAGTATGGAATCAAATGGCTCAGCGTAGGCTTCGTTTCCTTGCAAAGTTGAAGTTACCTGACTTGTCAAGATTGACAAGTGTCTCATGACCCAGCATGGTCAATCGTTCCTTCCAAGCTTCCTTCGAATATTCCAAAGTTCGAAGGTAAGGATGGTGAAGATCTTGGTGAGCACGCCACGACGTTCCACCTTTGGTTCTCTTTGAACTCCTTGAATAATGATTCAGTTCGTTTAAGGCTATTTCAATGCACCCTCATAGGTCATGTGGAAAAGTGGTACATAGATTTTCTTGGGGGGACTTATACATCGTTTAATGACCTAGATATGACCGTCCTCAATCACTTTCAGCTACCCATGCATTACGATGCCGATACTGAACTCTTATCGACATTTCGGTAGGACAAATCCATGCATATATCTGATCATATTCAAGAGTGGTGTAGATGTAAGAGATTGATTAAGGCCTTTATATGACTAGAGTTCCTTTTGGAATGGTTCCTCAAGTATTTATTTCCTTACATAGCGAAGGATGTTTCTACATCTGGAGCGGAAAATGAGGAACAAGATATCTTCAGAGCTCATCAACTGGATTTGATTTATGCTCAATGTGGGATCTTGTATGACATCATATTGAACACACCTAGATCCAATTTCGACACCAAGTTTAAACCTGGGCCGCATGCCAATGGAATTGTTGGCTCTGTAAGTGCCAAAACCATAAGCTCGGTTACAAACCAAATGAGTAATTTGTCTATTAACCAGCCCATGTGAGGACAAGCTATGGTTTCATCTTATCCTACCCAAATGATGGATGTGCTTTGAGTGCAATCATTGAACTATAAAGGTAACTAGAAACCTGGATGAAATAAAAAGAAAGATTAAAATAATCGAAAGGGTGGGAATAGAAATGAAAATGATAATAAGGACAAGAACAACAACAATAATGTTGGGGGGTGAACAAACCTAAGCGTAAGGTTAAATTTTCTTGTAAGCTATGTGGGGATGATTAGCTCACTCAGGTGTGCCCTCTAATGGATTATTCCTCGAATTTCATTGCACAGAGCCCAGCTGTGTTGACAAATTCTTTACCACAAAATCAGAATATGAACTTGAGGACCATGGAGTCTGGTGTTTCTCCTGGTGGGATTCCAAACCCGTCAGACATCGCTAGTGGCCATGGTTGCATTAATATGGTAAATCCTACAAATTTTGTGACTCATTATAAGGATTATGGTACGTCACAACACGACCTTGGGAAAGAACTCGCTCCACCTAAGAACCCTTTCTATATCGAAAAACCTAGTGATAATCATGAAGCTCTGCCTCGCATTCCTCAAGGATTCTTGAATCATTCAAGGAATAATCCTAATTCCTGAGCCTCCAAGAACTATTCTATCGTCGAATATTTGGGCCAGACTCCTTGTGTGATGCCCGCTTTATAAGTTCTTCAAACTTGTCCTCTGCAAAGGAAGTCCTTGTTGTCTGCTCTTGGGGTTCTTGATGGAAGCTCTCCTTCTATGATGTTATTTGAAACTCATGGAGTCCAACCTCACTTTCCTTACTATGTGTCTGTTTTGTTTCATGTAGAGTGTCTAAACAACACTATCAAGCACACAGTGATTGATGAGGTCATTGTGGCTTCTGTGATGTCTTTGTCATATTGGAAGGGGTTGGGTTCTCCTACATTGTCTAAGTCAGGAAACATGTTAACTGCATTTAATGAGAGATCATTTCAGCCGCATGACATTCTTCCTTCCCTTGAGTTCCAATTGGGAGGAAAGACTGTTGCGATCGAGGTCAAGGTGCTTGATGCACCCCTTGACTATAATATTTTACTGGGTAAGAACTGGATTTACAATATGCAAGTTGTCACATCATCACTCTTTTGGTTTGTTTGTTTTCCTTTGGATGGGAAGTTTGTGATGATCGATCTAATATCATTTGATAATTCTAGGTTGAAAGAATCATTGGGAGCTTCTATCCTAGTTATCGGTCATTCTTGGCTGGCAACTAAGAATGTTCAGGTGGGAATGTATCCTTCGCTAATGGGAACCTTTAGTTGTGTCACGCCCATTCTTATGATCGGTTCTAGTCTTGGTAAGGATTCAACATCATTGAGTTCAATTCCTTTTTTCACTTCACATATGGAGGATCCTTGGAATCTTCCTTCCCCGAGTAATTCAGGTGAATTTTCTATACCTACCAAGATGGACATGTCGTTGTCTATAGCTATGGTGGCTTATTAAGCTAATCTTGATTCAATTGTAGAGTCTAGTCCTTCCTCTTTACAGATGGAGGAAGAGGACCCTTATGCATTTCCTTCTTGGGAAGTGTCGTCATCTCACTCATAAAACTACCTCAATGACATCTTTCCATTAAAATAGGATATTCTCGAGACTATGTCTGGGATAGAACAACCTTGGGGAGAGTTGCATCATAGATATTATTTTATCCCTAAGAATGATGATATTGAATGTGATGACTTTAAGGTGATATTTAGTGACAAAATTGGTAGGCCCATGGTCCCATTAGGCTCTCCTAGTAGGTATGTTGAAGGGAACATGGATAACTTGTCACCAACTATACCTATCAATATTTCTTGCATTCCTGGAAAGATTGAAAATGTGTACACTAGGGAAAATTGTTCCCCTGATGAGATTAAAGAGTGCACCGAGATTTTTAAATAATTTTGAGATGTGTTTTCTTTCTTGTATGAAGAAATGTCAGGATTTGACCCTCGTATTGTTGAGCATGAAATAAAAAATTATCCGGATGCTAACAATGTTCGACAACACTTGCATGCAATGAATCCTAGGAAAGCACCCGCTATTAAGGATAACATAGAGAACTTACTCAAATATGGCTTCATCTATCTCATTCCCTTGACGGAGAGGGTGTCAAACCCAGTTCTAATGGATAAGAAGAAGGTAATGATCCATGTATGCACTAGTTTTAGATATTTGAACCCTGCCTGTCCTAAGGATAACTTCCCCACACCATTTATTGATCAAATTTTGGATGAGTCTACAGGAAGTGAAGTTTTTATCCTTTATGGATGGCTTTTATGGATATAATCAAATTCATATTAAACCCAAGGACCAACACAAGAATACTTTTATTTTTCCTTGGGGTACTTTTGCGAACCGAAAAATGCTCTTCGGCCTTAAAAACGTCGTATCTTTGACCTTTTCATTTAACGATCTTAAAAAGATTATTGAAGTGTATTTGGATGACTTAGCTACTCACTATCATATGAGGGTGCATCATACTTATCATTTGTGTGTGGTTTTCGAAAGATGTCGCCTTTTATCACTCCAGGAAACTCATCTAGGTTGTAGCTCGAGGATGCCTAGTAACTTAAATATTTTTAATGGTTTTTCTAAATGGATTAAGTTATATGACCTAAAGGACCTCACACACTCAAGACATGCATAAAACTCAATCAAAATATAAGGCTTCTAACCACCAATGTTCAGAGGGTTGATAATAAGGTGAATAAATGGAGAACTTACTATGCTGGCAGATTCATATACAAAGCAATCACATATGAATGGCTAATCATAACAAGGAAAAATACTTGCATTTCAAATCATCAACACATTGATAGGATGACAGGTATCTAGCATTAGATAAAAAGAACGAACATGAATTAGACATTCAAGCACAAACATAGAACACAAAAGATATGGAAGCTGAACATATAATGGCAAAAGAGCTTATATTAAATGATGAAAAACATGAGAAGCTTGAATATAATAAGTGTCTCATAATTCTTTGATGTCAAACCCTTGCTTCAACATAAGTCTTAGGCTTTATAGCCTTTGCAAAAATATTCAGATCCTGAAAATTTGGATATGATTTACTAAAAATAGATCAAATAAATGTTTTTTGCAAAATTAGGTCAAAAACCCTAATTTAAGTACTAGTTTATCTAACACTAACACTTGTTCGCTCATTGAACTCTTTGATAACTACAGTGATTACTAAATTAGAGCTATAACATTTCATATGATAGATAAGCCACTGTTGGTAAAAAACAGGTAGGGTTTTTTACCCTTTTCTCCTTGATTGTATCCTCAAAACTGGAACAGACCTCCTCCAATGGTGCTTTTCAGCAAATTTCAGCTTTGTATTTTATCCCTGAGATAGTTGTATCTGCCAAAACTAGTTCTATGTACCAAAATATCTTTCTGCACCCCTTTTTGCTTTCGGTAGTTAAGGAATAAAAATCCTGGGTTTGTTAGGTGTTGAAAGCTATGCTTTCGGTAGCTAATGAACAGCTACAGCGTTCGCCTAAGCCACCGAAAGCTCTGTTTTCTGCAAAAAAAATTAATAGCCTTTAATTAGCCTTTTACAGTTCACTTATGATTTTCTGGTACTCCTTCACCCTGTATGGGGTTTGGAAAAATAGCAATATCATGAGCTACCTCAGGATCTTGCAAGCTTACTGCTAGCTCTGCTAACGTTTCTAGTGTAAGATGAGATTGAGGGCTAGGGTTTGAGTTTTTCTTCTGCAACCTCATTAGACTCATCATTCTGTAAAGTTTGGTATTGTCCCTCATTAGCCTCAGATTTCTTCTTTTTAGTAGGACATACATCCCTCTCATTTCTAGCAGAGAATTGTGTAACTTAACATTATTCTTGGTTAATGTTGCATTATTTCTTTTTACCTCTCTGTCTAAGATCTCCATTTCATGCATTTTCCCTAATAGCTGGTTGATCCTCTGATACCTAGGTTTTCTTGAGGAAGTCTCTGCTATTGGTTCATCCTGACCTTCCCTTGGTGTTGGTGACAGAAAATCATCTTGTTATGCTGCAACATGTTTTGTAAGGTCAACTTCCTGCTCCTTTACTTCTTCTGAGTCTGAGTAGGGCAGGTTAAGTATATTTTCACTTTTTGTTGGGGATTCCTTCTCCTTTTCACTGAAGTCTAGGTTTATTTTTTATTGATTGGCCTTAGAAGTTGGAGAAGGAGAATCTATTGTCACCGATGAAATGGCCCTCCTTTTCCTCTTGCCACTCCTGGGAACGGCGGTCTTCTTTGAAGGGGGATTTCCTTCATCTTTTGGATGTAAACCTGTTTCAAACTCATTCCAGAATAAGAAATATGTCCATGCTATGTTTCTCCTCTACAACAATTCTTGGACAATGATTTGTATCAGGCCATGGTGAGATAACCTTCCAGCGATTTTGGTGGGCTAGGCCTTGACCTAGTGTGCCATCTTGGTTAGACTCTTGTGGAGGTAGAAGGGTAGGTTTAAATGGCTTCTTCCTGTAAAATGATTCATTAATTTAAAGTGGTAGATCATCACCCTATTATATCTTCCTTTAGATGTTATGTAAACTAAGATTTATTTCAATAATTGTTGCCACCTCTCCTCTATCCAGGTGGATGGAACGCTTTTCTTCCATACTACATCTCTGTGTTCAGGTTTTAAATATGATCTAAACTCCACATTTTTAGTAATGGTGGTCTTGAACCATTTCTCCCCAGTTCTTGAGAGTTCTGCCACTTCTGTAATTAGCATTTCATCAACTAGGAACTCATCCTTGCCTATCAGCACCTTAGATCCAACAAAAGAAAGGGCAAATGCTTCTGCCACTTGCTGGTGTGAACCATGGATTTTTTCACAGAACCTATAATAGCCTACATCTTTAAATAATTGGTAGACTTTTGGATGTGACTCAAGATATATGATGTCCCCTAGTTCCTGTCTGAGAGTAGGTCCTCCTCCCTTTCTCATCTAAGGGTTGTGTTTCTTTGTACCTGCAAAAAAAAACCAAAATTTGAACTCTGTGAAGGAATTTAGCACCTGGTTTCAGGGATGGCCTTGAGCAGTAAGAATGCATGTAGAGAATGCGGAGTGTACTAAAGATATGGTGCTGATTTTGAGGGGTTAACCACTTGGTTGGTACTTGAGTAAGCGGACGGTGGATTCTAGTGATAACCATGAGATGGCCAGCCTAGTAATCATTTCCAACTGGGACTTGATGCTTCATGGAGGTTTTACTGCGGTCATGGGATAGATGAAGGGCAGGATAGGGTTTTGATTTCCATCAGTCATTTTAGATCAATAATGACCTTTTAGCCACCAATTTATAGTTTACTGTAGTCCCCCGGTCTCTTCGGTCGTTTAAAGTTCTAGATTATGACATGCCTCATGCTGACGAATTTGTTTTTTATGGATAGATAATCATTTTCCTTTTTTGGCCTTTTCAGTGCTTAAGAGAATCTAGGGTTTAAATCACAAGCTTCCAAAAGCCAGGATTTTTAGTGGCTAATGAACAGCTGCTACGTTCACCTAAGCCAACGAAAGTCTCCTTTCCAAAATTTATTAAAAATAACGTGAATGAGCCCTTTGGTGGTTAATGTTTTCCTCGACCACCTCATTTAGCTACCGAAAGGTGGGATTTTCGGTGGCTAATGAACTATTGGAAAGTTTTCCTATGCCACCGAAATTTCCCTTTCCAAAATTTTATTAAAAATGTGATCAACAGGCTTTCAGTGGTTAACGTGGTCCTTAGCTGATACGGTTAGCTGTCGAAAGTCAGGATTTTTGGTGGCTAATGAACTATTGGAAAGTTCTCCTAAGCCACCGAAATCTAAAAACTTTCAAATTTCTTGAAAAACAAAACACCAAATATTCCAACTTTGTTAATCACCAAAACATCTTTCATACTATGCCCTGAAATCTTCATCACTATGGAAAAATTAATTATCTGAGTGGACCTATAGAAAATTAATTTATTTAGGAGATAACATCTGGCTCCTACTCGGGGATGGGAACCTTCCTGTGAGGTCCCAAGAACCCCAGACCAAAATACCTTTCCTGAAAAAGAATAAAAATTAAACCTATCTTCTACTATTTCATTGGGCATGGACTTTATTTTGTAAAAACCAAAAGCAAACAACTAAATAATATTTAACAATAACAAGGCCTTAAAGCCTTAGATAAAATAGAGTTTTAGGAATTTCCCATTTACTGGGCCATCAAACACCTCCTCTCCTTCCATATTTTGTAATTTGAACATATTATTCTGCTGCACCTGAGCTTTCACAAATGGGCTTATCCATAGAGAGTCAAACTTTCCATGTTTTCCCTTGTCTTTCCTTACAGTATCCCATTTGAGAACCCAATCTCCAACCTTTTCCCTTTTGTCAAAAATAAACTTGATCTTCTTTTGATGAGATTCTAACTTCTCCATCATCTGTTTCTTGACTTACTGCAACTCCACCAAATCAAGCATCCTCCTCACCATGTCATTTGGTTCATCTTGTTCCTCCTGAAATAATTTTGCAACTGGTAGGATCAGCTGAATGGGAAAAATGGCCTTAGTACCATAAAACAACTTAAAAGTATAAGTCCCTATGGATCTCTTGTCAGTCACTCTATCAGCCCATAGAGAAAACTTTAGCTTATAATCCCAGCTAAACTGATTATTCTCCAGTAGTTTTCTGATGATCCTGACCAGGATTTTGTTGGATGACTTAGTGAGTCCATTTCCTTGGGGGTAATAGGAAGTGGAATGCACCAAATGAATGCCAATTGACTCACACATGCTAACCAATGACCCATATTTCAATGCTGGTGCATTATCAGTCACTAGCCTTACTGGGCAACCAAACCTGATAAAGATGTTCTCATACAAAAACATCATGATGACTTGGTGAGTGGCATTCCATGTATGGAATGCCTCTATAAACTTGGTGAAATAGTCTATGGCCACTAGGATCCATTTGTGTTGACCACTTGATGAAGGATTAATTTCACCTATGAAATCAAGCCCCCACTACAAGAAAGGACCATTCACTACACGAGGTCTAAGGGGAAAGGATCTGAGCTACTACTTCCCTATGAATATTTGGCACTTTCCACAGGATCTTACAAAGGTACACACATCAGAGAAAAGAATTGGCCAATAGTACCTAGCCCTCAGACTCTTGTGGGCTATGGTCTTCTAGTAATGATGGCCTCCACATGTGCTTGAATGAAATTGATGCATGACCTGAAATGAATCTTCTTTATCTAAGCATCTCAACAAATACCAGACAGATCTTTCCAATACAAAATTTTATTGATTACACAAAATTTAACATAATTAAGTTTAAGAGCTTGTGCTTGATTTAGAGTGAGTCCAGGGGGAACCTCTAACCTTTGCAAGAAATGAATAATACCTAAGTACCACTCACATGAGGACAAGTTCTCAGCTACTTGTTGATTGTCATTCTGCTCCTGAACTAACTCTGCTACTACTTCTACTACTGTTCATGCTGTTGTTTCTGTTGCTATCTCTGTCTACAGGTTAGCTGATATTATGCAAATAAAATTCATTCCCAAAATATCACAATTTTATTTCGACATGAATTTAGCCAGACCTTGGCCTTTCACTAGCTTGGTGGGTTTTACTTCTATGTCAAACTCAATAAGCTTGGAAATCCATTTAGCTCTCTTTCCATCAATGTTAGGCTGAGTTAATACATCCTTTACAGCAGTTGAAGGGACATAGGCAAGGACCTTGGCATGTAGAATGTAAACCCTGAAGGCTTTCAATGACTTGATGAGAGCATAAGCCTACTTTTCAATGGGATCATATTTTAGTTCAGTATTCCTCAATGTCTTGCTGAAAAAGGCAATAGGGTTATCAAGGCATTCATCATCTTTTTGTAACAGCACAGCTACCACTGTGTCATAGGATGCAAAGGAAAAAATGCAGAAACCCTTGGTGTAGTCTGGACTAATCAGAGTGGGAGCTTCCATGATAGCCTTCTTGATTTCTTCAAAAGCGCTTCTTGCTTTCTCTGTCCATTTTATTTCATCCTCCTTTCTTAACATAGAGGTTATGTGTTTTACCAGCTCATAAAAGTTTGGGATAAACCTCCTGACAAAATTTATCTTACCCAAAAATGACTGAATATCCCTTTTTGACCTAGGTATGGACAACTTCTGGATTTCTTCAACTCAAACAGGATCAATCTTCACACCTTCAGTTGAGACTATGTGACCTAGGAGTTTTCCCTCACTTAGTGCAAATTGAGACTTCTTCGGGTTCAGTGATATCCCAAATTTTCTACATTTCAGAAATACCCTCCTCAAGTGCTACAAATGTTCTTCATGGTTGTGGGAGTAAATAGTGAGGTCATCAAGCTATATGAGAACAAATTTGTCTTTCAATCCTGCAAAATCTAGATCCACAGCTCCATGAAAAGTGGCCCCAGTATTCATCAACCCAAATAGCATTTTAGCATACATGAAGGTGCCCCAGGGAGTGGTAAACGCAGTTTTTTCTTGGTCATCAGGGTGCACAGCAACTTGGTTGTATCCAGAGAAACCATTCAGGAATGACATGAAACTAGCCCCTGAGACTCTTTGCAATAGATGTTCCATCTTGGGTAGTGGATAGTTATATTTCTTGGAGCATTTGTTCAAGTTTTTGAAATCCAGACATAACCTAAGCTCCCCATTCTTCTTCCTTACCATCACTAAATTTTCAATCCATTTGGAATACCTAAGGGAAATTATGATTTTGGCTCTAAAGATCTTTTCAATCTCTTTTTCAATCATAAGAAGTAGGAGAGGACTAATGGATATGAGCTTCTGTTTGAAAGGGACGGTGTCCTTATCCAAGGGAATCCTGTGTTGGATGATACTAGTGTCATAGGTTTTTAGGTCACTATAGTCCCAGGAAAAGATATCAGCAAACTCTTTCATAAGACTACAAAATTTTGACCTCTGATCAGAAATCAAGTCAGTGGACATATTTATGGGTTTTGGATGACTTTGGATACCTACTTTTTGCTCTTGGATAGCACGATATTTCTCCTTTTTGGCAGGTTTAAAAGGGACATCATTATGATCAAATAGCTCTTCCAGGGGTACCAGACCTCGATGTATATAATTTCTAGGTAACTGAACAATGTTCTGATCACCTACTTTATATTTTAACTTGAGCTTATGGGATTATTCCATATTTAGGTTTTCTTGATCAATATGCATATCAGAGAATTCATCTACTACCTGGAGGAATTTACTAATCTCATCATCATTCTCAAAAACCTTCCAAAATTTTACATTATCAGGTAGGGATGGCCTGTACTTGACTTGGATATCATAGCTCAGCTTAGGAGGTAAAGGGGGAACAAAAAGACTTGCAGATACAACAAGGGAATTATCCAAATGATTCATAGCCCTAGGTATATATGAGAATTCAAAAAACATGAAGGAGTCCCTGAGTTTCCATACCTCATCTCTGTATGCCTTTAATATGACATTATTTGCTTGTAAAGTATTTTTCACCTTCTGTATGATGAGATATGCATCTCCAAATATCTTTATGCACATGATTCTCGTTCCTTTAGAAGCCTTCACTCCCAATAGCAACACCTCATATTCTTCTATGTTGTTAGTAGTCATGAAATCCAGCTTATAAGACAAATGTATAGTCTCCTTTTAGGGAGAAATCATGACTATTTCTACACCGACTGAGGCTTGAGTACTGGCCCCATCAAAAAACATGCTCCACACAGAGGTGGTTACCTCCTTGGGTGGCTGATAGGTGGGATTTGTGAGCTATATGGATGTTTTCTAGGAAACATCTATCTACACGATGCATGCCCCAAAGTCTATTTCTACTGCATATATGGGATAGTTTATAGATTTCTTGGCATTGTTGATGATGTAGGTGAACTAGTTCTCCCTATAGAGTCTATTGGTATCCCCTCCAAACATTGGAATTGTAGCATATGTAAGGTCCATATGAAGGGTACCACCTAGCCTTTTACTCCATAAGTGAGACAAAAGGAGCAAAAAGTTAGGTGGGAAATCAGCCACCACTATGTCCATCACTATACTTTTTGAAGGCAATTGGGAGAGGTTTATGACAAGGTGTTTGATGAGGCCAAGGCATTTGACCTTCCTGGATTCAAATGAGAACAGATCATGGTAGGGTTTTGTAATGCTAAGGCCAAGCTCATCCATCACTGCTTTTGGCATTAGGTTATGGGAAGATCTTGATTCCAACAAACAGTTCTGAAGGATTTTATCATGGATATTCATAGATATGTAGAAAGGTGGGAAAGACTCATCCAGCTCTTCAATCATAGGGCCTAGGATTACTATGGGCTTATCATCATTCAATTTCACAAATTCAACATCTAGGGGAGTCCTTGGTTGAAGGGATTTTAGTATGGATGTCTTGAATGTCTCATTCTTCATCAGTACTATCAACGGAAAAGGGATTTTTAACTTCTGAATTTCTGACTCAATATTGAAAGCATAGGACATTTTGTCAGAAGTTCTTACCTCTTGTGGTGTTCCTTTGAGATGAATAGGATCATGAGATGATGGTTCTAATGGATTTTGCTGTTGTTTTGGAGGAACAGTCATCTTCTTTACAAGGGAAGCAATCTTCCTAGCCTGAGGAGCAGGCTGCTTTGTAGGGGTAGGAGTCTTATTCATAGGAGCAACAATTCTAGATCTCAAATTATAACCTTCTTGATCATCTTCCTGATACAGAGATACTTCCATGATCTGTTCATTCATGAGGGATTCCTCATAGTCTGCTTGTGTTAGGAAGGAGAGATCTACTTCATCCTCCATACAGTTGATATTGTCTTTTGCCTCTCCTTCTTCTTGAGTGAACTCTGGTTCTTCTTCTAGCACAACATTCTGAAATGGAGCTCTGATTCTTTGGTCCTCAGCTTGATTCCTATCCCTTTGAAGGATCTGAGCTGGTTGGTTGTTTCTTCTGTAAGGGACCAAATTAGGGTTTTTTTTAGCAAAATCATTTGTCCCTTTACCCCTCATAGGTATTTTCCCTCATTCTTTAGTCTAGACATTTCAACTATCAGATTATCCAACATTTTGGCCATTTTCTCCATCTTGTTTTCTGATGAAGAATCCCCTAGAGTATCTGAGGGTTGCTTCTTCTTGTCAATTTTTCATTTAACCTTTTGAGATGCAACGATATCATATTCAACTTCAAGGGCAACATCTTGCATGAGTGACAAAGAAGTTAATCTTCTTTCTTTGCGAAGACGACAAAATTTTGAATTAAAGGCATTAGCATATGTGATTTTGGCTTAAGTGTCAGTTGGCCTGATCTCAACAGGGATCTTGCTAAAAATATTGTTAAATCTTTTGGTGAAGTTAGAAACAGACTCACCATTCTCCCTCTTTAGATTGCTAAATCCAATGATATAGTAAAGGTGGTGTCTTTTCTCTCCCCAATGCTTCAAAAATATGTCATCTAAGGCTTCGATGCCTACTATTGATCCAGTAGAAAACTCTTTGAACCATTTCCTTGCCTGACCATCTAGACTTTGCACAAAAACCCTATTCCACACATCTTCTTATTCAATGTTTATATTCTCAGCATAACTGTAGAAGGCCTCTAGGTGTTCTTCAGCTGTGAAATCTCCCTCCCCAGTAAACTTAGGCATGTATTTGAGATAATATCCAGTAGGCATAGCAGTGAGGGGGTTAGGAATAAATAGAGGGGCATATCTGGCCACAAGGATCCTTTCCATTTTGGCCAGAGGGACATTCATATTGAAAGTGGGTAAGGAAAGTATAGAAAAAGAAACTACTAGTGTGAGTGGTAGCTGAGAGAGTATTCTGGGTGGATTTATCTCAGTGGAGTCGCTAGGGATTGGATCTACACAAGCAGCAGTGCTTGAAGATTCCTCAACCCTAAAATTTTCTGATTCAATTATAAATTCCTGAGAATTATATGTTTCAGCAGAAGGATATTGAAATGGAGGTCTATTTGATATAATAGTAGAAATACCTCTTGAAATACGTTATGTGGCTTCCCTTGTAGCTCTGTAGGTCTGTCTGAGTGAATCCCTAGCTCTTCTTATAATCTCTTCTAACTCTGAAATAGGTGTTACTAGTGGCCCTTGAGGGTTTTCTCTGGTACTTGGTCTTCTTGAAGCCACCTTATTCCAATGCATTTGCCAGATAAATGAGTACAACTAGAATAGTGTCCATACTTTGTCTATCATCAAAGTAGGATCTATGTTGTCTCCTAGGGAAGCTGAGCTTCAATATCCTCTCCCCAACAATGGCACCAATTTGTTAACGCTCCAAGAAACTCATCTAGGTTGCAGCTCGAGGATGCCCGGTAACTTAAATATTTTTAATGGTTTTTCTAAATGGATCAATTCAGATGACCTAAAGGACCTCACACACTCAAGACATGCATAAAACTCAATCAAAATATAAGGTTTCTAACCACCAATTCTCAGAGGGTTGATAATAAGGTGAATCAATGGAGAACTTACTATGCTGGAAGATTCATATACAAAGCAATCACATATGAATGGCTAATCATAACAAGGAAAAATACTTGTAATTAAAATCATCAACACATAGATAGGATGACAACTATCTGGCATTAGATAAAAAAAATGTACCTGAATCAGACATTCAAGCACAAGCATAGAACACAAAATATATGGAAGATGAACATATAATGGCAAAAGAGATTATATTAAATGATGAATAACATGAAAAGCTTGAATATAATAAGTGTCTCACAAGTCTCTAAAGTAGAACCCTTACTTCAACATAAGTCTTAGGCTTTATAGCCTTTACAAAAATATTCCGATCCTGAAAAGTTGGATCTGATTTACTAAAAATAGATAAAATAAATGTTTTTTGCAAAATTAGGTCAAAAACCCTAATTTAAGTACTAGTCTATCTAATGCTAACACTTGTTCACTCATTGAACTCTTCAAAAACTGTAGTGATTACTGAAGTAGAGTTGTAACCTATCATCTGATAGATAAGCCATGGTTGGTAAAAAATAGGTAGGGTCTGTGACCCTTTTCTCCTTGATTGTATCCTCAAAACTGGAACAAACCTCCTCCAATGGTGCTTTTCAGCAAATTTCAGCTTTATATTTTATCCCTGAGATAGTTGTATTCGCCAAAACTATTTCTGTGTGCCAAGATATCTTTCTACACCCCTTTTTTCTTTCGGTGGTTAAGGAAGCAGAATCTTCGGTCGGTTAGCTACCGAAAGCTCTGCTTTCGGTGGCTAATGAACAACCGCTACGTTGTCCTAAGCCACCAAAAGCTCTGTTTTCTGCAAAAAAAATTATTAGCCTTTAATCAGCCTTTTACACTTTGCTCCTAATTTTTGGTACTCCTTCACCCTGCATGGAGTTTGGCAAAACAACAACATCATGATCTTCCTCAGGATCTTTCAAGCTTGTTGCTTCCTCTACTAGGGTTTTTAGTGCAAGATGAGATTGAGGGCTAGGGTTTGAGTTTTTATTCTGCAACCTCATCATCCTAATCATTCTATAAAGTCTGGTGTTGTCCCTCATTAGCCTCAGATTCCTTCTTTTCAATAGGACATACATCCCTCTCATTTCTAGCAGAGAATTTTGTAACTTATCATTATTCTTGGTTAATATTGCATTATTTCTTTTTACCTCTCTGTCTAAGATCTCCATTTCATGTATTTTCCCTAATAGCTGGTTGAACCTCTGAGACCTAGGTTTTATTGAGGAAGTCTCTGCTATTGGTTCATCTTGACCTTTGCTTGGTGTTGGTGAGGGAAAATCCTCTTGTTTCGCTACAACCTGTTCTGTAAGGTCAAATTCCCGGTCCTTTTCTTCTTTTGAGTCTGAGTAGGGCAGGTTATGTATATTTTCACTTTGTACTGGGGATTCCTTCTCCTTCTCATTGAAGTCCAGGTTTCTTTTTTCTTGATTGGCCTTAGAAGTTGGAGAAGGCTGATCTACTTTCACTAGTGAAATGGCCCTCCTTTTCCATTTGCCACTCCTGGGAGTGGTGGTCTTCTTTGAAGGGGACTTTCCTTCATATTCTGGCTATAAACCTATTTCAAACTCATTCCAGAATAAGAAATATTCCCATGCTATGTTTCTCCTCTGCAGCAATTCTTGGACAATGAGTTGTATCAGGCCATAGTGAGATAACCTTCGAGCGATTTTGGTGGGCTAGGCCTTGACCTGGTCTGCCATCTTGGTTAGTCTCTTGTGGAGGTAGAAGGGTAGGTTTAAAGGGCTTCTACCTGTAAAATGATTCATTAATTTAAAGTGGTATATTATCACCCTGTTTTACCTTCCTGCACAGGTTATGTAAACCAAGATTGTTTTCAATAATTGATGCCACCACTCCTCTAGCCAGGTGGATGGAAATCTTTTCTTCCATACTACATCTCTGTGTTCAGGTTTTAAATATGATTTGAAATCCACATTTTTAGTAATGGTGGTCTTGAACCATTTCTCCCCAGTTCTTGGGAGTTCTGCCACTTCTGTAATTAGGGTTTCATCAACTAGGAACTCTTCCTTGCCTATCCGCGCCTTAGAGACATCAAAAAAAAGGGAAAATGATTATGCCACTTGCTGGTGTGAACCCTAGATTTTTTCACAAAACCTGTAATAGCCTACATCTTTGAATAATTAGCAGACTTCTGGATGTGACTCAAGATAGTCGATGTCCCCTAGTTCCTGTCTAAGAGCAGGTCCTCCTGCCTTTTTCATCTCTGGGTTGTGCTTCTTTGTACCTGCAAAAAAAAACCAAAATTCAAACTCTGAGAAGGAATTTAGTGCATTGGTTTCAGGAATGGCCTTGAGCAGTAAGAATGCATGCAGAGAATGTGGAGTGTTTTAAATATATGGTGCTGATTTTTAGGGGTTAACCATTCGATTGGTACTTGAGTAAGCTGATGGTGGATTCTGGTGATAACCACAAGATCGCCAACCTAGTAATCATTTCCAATTGGGACTTGATGCTTTGTGGAGGTTTTACTACGGTCATGGGACAGATGGAGGAAAGGCTAGGGTTTTGATTTCCATCAATCATTTCAAATCAATAATGACCTTTTAGCCATCAATTTATGGTTTACTGCAGTCCCCGGGTATTTTCAGTGGTTTAAAGTGCTAGATTATGACATGCCTCATGCTGACGGGTTTGATTTTGATGCACATATAACCCTTTTCATTTTTTTTCCTTTTCAGTGGTTAAGAGAATCTAGGGTTTAATTCACAAGATTCCGAAATATAGGCTTTTTGGTGGCTAATGAACATCTTCTACATTCGCCTAAGCCACCGAAAGTCTCCTTTCCAAAATTTGTTAAAAATGACGTGAATGAGCCTTTTGGTGGTTATTGTCTTCTTGGACCACCTCATTTATCTGCCGAAAGGTGGGATTTTCAGTGGCTAATGAACTATTGGAAAGTTCTCCTATGCCACCAAAAGTTCCCTTTCCAAAATTTTATTAAAAACGTGATCAACAGGATTTCAGTGGTTAATGTGGTCCTGAGCTGAAACTGTTAGCTACCGAAAGTCAGGATTTTTGGTGGCTAATGAACTATTGGAAAGTTCACCTAAGCCACTGAAAGCTGAAAACATTCATATTTATTAAAAAATAGAACACCAGATATTCCAACTTTGTTAATCACCAAAACATCTTTCATACTATGCCCTAAAATCTTCATCACTATGCAAATATTAATTGTCTAAGTGGACCTATTGAAAATTAATTTATTTAGGAGATAACACTGCCATTATCAAATTTGGTTAAATCCTCATAAGTGCATCTTTTGTATGAAGGTTGGTCCCTTACTATGGTTCATTATGTCCAAGGAGAGTATAAGGGTCGATCCTGTGAAGGTTGAGGCAATAATTCAATTGTCTCCCCTGCATAACATTAGACATATTCAGTGTTTGCAAGGTATGGTGAACTTCTTGTGAAGATTCTGTAGAAATAATAGATCAATGCTATGAGCGATGATTCTAAGAATAAGCATAGGAAATAGATCTTGATACTAAGAATTCTCACAAGCATACACAGGAAAAATAGAGAGAAGAAAAGAGACTGAATCACATGAATGAAGAGATGATTATTGGTGTGTATCCTTCCATTGAATAATGATGAATAATAGTGTACATAAATAGTACATCCCTCATAGTAAAATCTAATTGTATGGAAACAACTCATAAATCTCAAAAAGGATGACTTACCAAAATATAGCAAAACCCCCATAGGTGGATAAAGCACTTACTAAATATATCAAGGACCTCACAAGTTGGAAAAAGAATGAGTGAGTTGTCAAGGATATGGAAATAAAATGCTAATCCTAGAAAATGGAGAAAAACTAATGGAGGATGGGTTGGAAACAAAATCTCCCAGTTTCCTATTTGACTAGCTTTTATCTTATCCATAGAAAAGTAGGAAAAACAAAAAAAGCAAAATAAAGCAGAATCTGTTGTAAAGTCCTGTATACTAATTTTGGATGGTCAAAAGGTGGTCAAGATAAACCTAGAATTGGAAATAAATCATTCCTGGGATATAGATGGCATGTATTGACTTTAAGGTGCAAGTGGATGCCAACTAATTAAGCTAGTGGGTGAATAATTAATCTAATAACGATTAATTATTTTATCCTAAGTTGTGAGTGGGTTTAATATATTCCAAAACCTCCCTATAAGTCTGACTTTATGATTCTATGACAAAAAAATATAGATGCATATAGGTACATATAGGGCCCAGCAACAAGGCTATGGTCACCCTTTAACAATTATTATGTTTAGAAAAGTGAGGAAAAAGGAAAAACCACATGGGGAAAATACTCCCTCAAGAAAGGACTAGGCACAAAATTTTGAAATAATATGTCTTCAACATATCCTTATCTTCACTTGAATCAGCTGAGTGAACTGCTTCTGGATGGAAGACTTGTTGAAGAAATCATGAACTCCATGATCATGTGCTGGAGTGTAGAACCTGTAAGAAGGAAGAGGAGAGACTCCTTGTATCTAATCATCTGATGAAGTAGGAGCATTATTTGAAAGCTTATTGCTTCTATAAAACTCTGATCTGCAAACATAATCTGAAATGTAAAAGATATTTGTGCATACTCCTTCCCAAAGAGTACAAAAAATAAGGCAATTTATTTCACACCCAATTCCCTGAATAGCTGCAAAATTGTGATGTGAATCACATGTAAATATTCCAATATTATGTAGCACATGTATATATCTGATATGATTCTGATAAAACATTGATATATCATAAACATTAGCATATGTAACAGCAAATATAAAGGCTTCAGTGTCTCCATGAGGATATAGGGCTAGACTAGGAAAATTATGAACAACTGGGGAAAACTGATAGGTGTAAAAGTCTGAATGATGGATGGGCTTAAGATATGAACAATAAGTGTTTAGAACAGATCCAAACATGTTTAATATCAGTCCAAATATGACTAAGGCCATGGATATCCAGCCAATGAAATATAGGAAAGACTTCAAACCACGTAAGATAAATATCGCTGCATAAGAGACCAATGAGGAATCAACTAGTGATATTGGGATTTGTATAGTCTTTGGATTATTCAGAGGTATGGTAGATGGTATGTATTGTGGTATTATATGTGTCATGAAATGCATATCAGCCTACAAACAATATTCTAAATCAGATATACAAGCTTGTGAGGAAGAGCTGCTCAAAGGTAAGTCAATATCTAGTGAAAAATCACAATTTTTGGGAGATGAATCTAGTAGACTGAGAGGAGGATCATCAAAGAAAGGTTATGATATTTATGATTCTGATATATCAGAGAATAAATATATATCAGAGACATGAGAAAATTAGAGAACTTTTGCACTCAAAGCATAAGTTATATCACCTTGGAACTGCGTAGTATGACATTGTTCTGAGGAATCAGCAGGCTTCTCTAGTTCATCTAGAACTTCGATCTTGTTCTTCTCAAGAAGTTGTGACATGATGTCCATATTCTTCTTGAAACACTTATTCTCTGAATGAAAACCCTTTCTTAAATATTAACACTTGTATGTGCTCCCTTTCTTCTTAACTTTCTTCATTAAATCTTCACATGAATCTTCATCTTCAATTTCCGACTTTGACTTCTTCACAATTTGCTTCTCTTTTGATTTGAATTTCTTGCTTCCTTGAACCAAGCGAGCATGATCCTTTCCATTTTAAGAATTAAGGACACCCATATGGATCAATTTATCTTACTCCTTTGTTAGTGAATCAAGAAAAGAATTTAAAGAAGGCATTTTCCACTTAGGAACAACAAGCCTAGTTGCATGAAAGGTAGACACAAAAACTAAGTAATCAGGACCCAATTTTGAAAGAATGGAAAGGATTAATTGATAATATGCTTTCTCAATCCCAAATTGCTTGAGCATTAGAACAATTTACTTGAACTTGGTGAAAAAACCCTCAATAGATTCAAAGTTGCTTGGACTCAGTGAGAATAACTCAATCTCTAATTGATGTGCTCTAAGCTCATCTTGAACTCCAAAGAGAGACTCCAATTGAATCCATACTTGGTTTGGAGTGGTCAAACCATCTAGATGAAAGATTAGATCAGGAGAAATAGAGAGGCAAAGCAATCCATAGGCTTCATTCAACCTATTATGCCACTTAGCTTTCTCAATCACAGCATTGGGCTCATTCTCCAAAGCTAGTGTAACTCTGTATAATCCTCTACTGTGAAATAGAATGGAGATTTTGGCTTTCCATTCATGGTAGTTGAATGAGGTAAGAATTATAGCTGATGAAGAATCCATATTTATGAATTTATGTGCTCAAGAATAAGATCTCTGCAACCTGCAAAACAAACTAGATGAAAATCTTGTAAGCTAGACAAGCTCTTCTTCATAGAGGGATAGGAGACTGGAAGCGCTCCTCAACTTTGTAGAAATTGATCAACCTTGTATATCTAATACCATGTATAAATAATAGATCAATTCTATGATAAATTATGCTAAGAAGAAGCATAGGAAATAGATCTTGATACTAAGAATTCTCACAAGCATACACAGGAAAAATAGAGAGAAAAAAAGAGATTGAATCACATGAATGAAGAGATGAATATTGGTGTGTATCCTTCCATTGAATAATGATGAATAATAGTGTACATAAATAGTACATCCCTCATAGGAAAATCTAATTGTATGGAAACAACTCATAAAGCTCAAAAAGGCCGACTTACCAAAATATAGCAAAACCCCCATAGGTGGATAAAGCACTTACTAAATTTATCAAGGACCTCATGAGTTGGAAAAAGAATGAGTGAGTTGTCAAGGAGATAGAAATAACATGATAATCCTAGAAAATGGAGAAAAACTAATGGAGGATGGGTTGGAAACAAAAGCTCCCAGTTTCCTAGTTGACTAGCTTTTATCTTATCCATAGAAAAGCAGGAAAAACAGAAAAAGAAGAATAAAGCAGAATCTACTGTAAAGTCTTGTATACTAATTCTGGATGGTCAAAAGGTGGTCAAGATCAACCTAGAATTGGAAATAAATCATTCCTAGGATATAGATGGCATGTATTGACTTTAAGGTGCAAGTGGATGCCAACTAATTAAGCTAGTGGGTGAATAATTAATCAAATAATGATTAATTATTGTATCCTAAGTTGTGAGTGGGTTTAATATATTCCAATAGATTCATATTCAATTTTACTAAAGGCTTCATTCATTTGTTGAAGAAAGACACTCCGTTTATCTGGGATGAGTGAGCCCAGGAGTCTTTCGAATATTTGAAGAGAGCCTTGGAATTGGCTCCGGTGCTTAGTCCACTCAACTATAGTCGTTATTTTTTTATATATGTGGTTGTGTCTCAAGAGACATTTGGTATGGTATTGGTTCAAGATGATGACGAGCTTCATGAGCATGTGATCTACTATCTTAGTCAAAACCTTATTGATGCGAAGCTTTGTTATACCCATGTTGAGAAGTTGTCCTTAGCTACCATCCATGCGGTTCAACATTTGAGGCATTATATCCTTCTTCACCAGAATTTTTTCATAGCTCACGTTAATCCATTTTAGTTTGTCTTCTGCAGGAGGATGATAGGGGAAAAGTACAAGAAATGGATTGTGATATTGCAAGAATTTGACCTCGAGTTTGTTTCAGCGAAGTCAAAGAAGTCATTGATTTTTGTTGAGCTTATATCTGATTTTCTGAGTTTGGATGATGAAGAGGTTCATGAGGATTCATTCATTCATGAGAACATATTTCTCATTTTGACTATCCACCCATGGTATGGGGACATTATTGTCTACTTGCATACTTTTAAGGTTCCTTATCACCTCTCACGAGATGAGCATCGACGACTACATCATGTAGCGAAGAATTACCTCATTGTGGATTACACTTTGTACTGTCATGGGGTCTATTCCATTTTGCATCATTTCTTAACTCACGAGGAGGCTACGTTTGTTTTGAATCATTTCCATGGAGGGGTGTGCAGTGGTCATTTCTCTGGTCTTTCTACAACTAAAAATATTTTGAGAGTATATTTTTTTGGCCGTCCATATTTAAATATTGCGTCAATGTGGTCAAGAGGTTCCACCCTTGCTAGGTGTTTGAATGAAATATGTGCTCTTGTCTTGACCCTTTGCATCTGATTATCACCGTCGGTCCCTTCATCAGGTGGGAGGGAAATTTTATGGATTGAAACCCAGTTTCGGCTGGGGGGAACCATCACATTATTGTGGTTGTTTATTATTTCATGAAATGGGCAGAGGCTATGCCCATAATCAAATCCAATAGTGAGACACCCATGCATTTCATATTGAACCAGATTATCACCCAATTCAGTATTCCAAGGGGGCTTGTCACTGACCATGGCGGGAAATTTCAGAACAAGATGATGGAAGAGTTTTCTTCAAAGTTAGGGTATAAGCAAGAGCATTCCTCTTCTTATTATCCTCAAGCAAATGGACAAGTTGAAGCAGTGAACAAGTCACTTAATTCCATTCTCCAACAAGCCATCGGATAAAGCAATACCAATTGGCATATCATGGTATATCTTGCTTTGTGGGATTATCGAACTGTGGTTAAGACTTCCACCATTTTTTCTCCCTATCAACTTGTGCATGGGGAGGAGTCAATCTTACCGGTTGAGTGCAAAATCCCTTTGTTGAAGCTAGATGTGGATATTTTACAAGACACTTCCACATTGGAAGAGAATTTGGTCTACTTGGAGCATCTTGAAGAGAAGCATTGAGATGCTTTAGTGTCTCTTGAGATTAACAAGTGTCATGTTAAGGTCTAGTACGATAAGTCTGTCTGTCCTAGGAGGTTTAGTGAAGGTGACTTAGTTCTCTTGTGGGACCAAGCTAAGGAACCCTTGGGGGAAGGAAATTTTAATCCTATGTTGCATGGGACTTAAGTTTTTAAGTGGGTATTAGATAAAGGCACCTATGAGTTGGTCTATTATGAAGGGATAGCCTTGGCAGAGCCTTGAAATGGGATCTATCTTAAGAAGTACTTTGTATGATTTTTAGCTTAGGCTGGCTTGTTGTATATTATTGTACAATTGCATAGCGTATTTTTGGTCTACTTGTGGTGATCGATTTCGTTGACTTGCTTTCGTTTGTTGTGGTAGATGTCGTCAGAGTCTTCGGTTTATGTAGGATTCATTGATGGTGCTAGCCGCAACACTCAAAACTCAGCTTTAGCTACTTGGGTGATTTATACTCCTACAGGTCAAGTATTGTCTTTAGGAGTGGTTTTTCTACGGCCTTCATCGAACAATGTTGTAGAGTAGAGTGTCGTTATCAAGTTATTGCATAATTCCATTTCACATGGTGTTCACTCTCTTGAGGTATGTCTTGATTCGCAATTAGTGGTTTCACAACTTAATGTCTTGTATCATGTTAGGGATCTAACTTTGTTATGAAGGTTCTTGCGTGTTAGGTTGCTTCAACATAAATTTGAGAAAATAACATACATCCATATTACAAGAAATTCTAATCAAGTTGTTGATTCATATGCTAGCTATGTCCTAGATGGGAATTTGTTTCACATACCATGAAGCATTAAAAAAAAACATTTACACATGTAGATAAAATAATAGTCGATCATCATAGGTATTTTTCATTAAATATATGTCCAAAAATGTGGTGTCAAAATACATAAGTGTCATATACAAAAATGGGGCTTCTGGGCCACCAATATATACTACATGGTCATACAAAAAATACACCCCAAGCCTCTAATCCCGTGGGGGAGGAGGGTGTTGATTATGGTAGCACACTACAGCTCTAGCTAGCCGGTGAAACAAACGAACCCATGCCCATGGTACTCCAACCACCTGGTGTTGCATGGCGTCAAGCAATTCCTCGACTTACGCCATGGGAACTCTATGTGTCAAATGAATGAATTTCTTGTGAATTATTTGGAGTGTATGCTCTGCATCCACACCCATGATCTCGTCTCCTCTTCCCCTCTGTCAATGACAAGGGAAACCATTTGGCTGTCGTGGTCCCACATCTGCATGTACATGATAGAGTATCACTATATGTCATCACACCAAAAACATATCTTTCTTTATTCCATATATAAAAAAATAAAAAATAATAATAATTCAAAAAAACAAAGTTTTAGTTGAGAATCCTTACCTATCTCTCCATATGCAAATCTTGGTGGTATGGACATGTCTGGGTCTCCATGAAATTCGATCTTGCATAGGGATAGTCATCTATGGCGATGATCTGTCTATGCCAACAGAGGAATAATTCTGGGGTTGGCCACTTGCCCCCCTCCCAGTCTCTGCATGATTTTTTCTCAGCGTAGCTGAGCCAGATCTCAAACTCCATGTGGGGAAATCTCAACTCTAGGGAATATCCTCGGCACATGATCAAAAAAGAAAGCACTCAAGATGTTTCCATAGCCAAATTTCCTCACCCACCCCATCTTGCAGTCAGTAAGCTAGTGTTTCATGTTTCTCAGCAGTGAGGTACTCCAGTCATATATCGTAGGATGCATACAATCCACTGCATAGAACATCAAAGTCCTTGAAGCTTGGTGGAGAGATTTGAATCCCACTATCCTTCCCAGTACCAATAGTATTTCCTTGAACCTAATATTTTGGATCGATTTTATTGGGATTTGAATCCCAACCTTCTCTTTATATGGGACATAATACATAGAAATGTACCCATCTATAGTGATCCCACCTCCTATCCCACAAGACCGTAGGTTTACCACCTCCCCTTTGTGGGACAATCTTGTGATAAAGTAAATTTCCTCAACCTCAAGGCTGAGGGGAATTCCATATAATTGAAAATTATCTGAGTTAGGATCCCAGTAATCCACTAGCAGCTCGAGTAGCCTTTTCTTTTCCCTTAAGCTTCCAAGGCACCAAAAATTGTATAATCCACAAGCCATTAACATTTGTTGAGCCATGAGATCATCTTGTGCAGCCTCCTCAACATCACCATGTTCACGCTCTCTCCATTCTAGAACCATCCTACATAAGAATTTTAAAAATCCATCAATATTCACCTTTGATTTTCTTTATAGCCCTATGTGTGACTGTTTTCAAAACAGTCGCGTATGTACACAGGTATCGTAGTATTTTTTGGGTATACCCATCCCTATACGCAGAAAAAACTGGATTTTCGTGTGGGCTGAAATCACCCCCTTTGGGATGGCACAAGATTAAAAATTGACCATCAAATTTAAAAATAAAAACATGTAAATGGAAAAGAAGGGCATGATCTTCTACCTGAATTAGATGGATTGCGATTTTGTGGACCGATGCTCCCGGAATCAGCTTCTGAAGTTTTTGGTCTCAAATGCATTATGGTGGGTAAATTTTAAAATGGTATGGAAATTTTTTTTTTCACTATTTTATAAAAAAAAAATGAAATTTTTACCCACTTTCTATATTTTTGACCATTTTTTGACTATTTGGACTAATATGGCATTGTAGGAGCCCGTTTTGAGCGTGTTTTGACTGATTCTTGGATCCTTTTGTGCCTATTACAGGTATAATGTCTGAACTGACATATAGGTTAGGATTTCACATCCGCCTGCATTTTGAATGACATTATGACCATTTCATTTTGACGTTAGGTACGAACTCATTCCACGATATCACAGAACCTTCACGTTGCTATTAAAAGTGGTATTATGTGAATGCTAGAGCATACCTACACATGGGTGCCCTAATTAGACCCTTTTTTGCATTTGGTTCCCATGATGAGTTTCCTCCTTTAGGTTGTGGGAGTCCCTTTTTAGTCCCACCATGTCCTTGAGCAAGAGATTCATACTCCTCTTAAACTTTATGTTGGATTTTTCCCATAGGGACTCCCTCATTTATGTCAAGTTGTAATTGCATTTCATGAGTTTTTCTTTCCTTCTTGAGCTTTATGCCTGCTCCCTGACTTCTAGTTATCAACCATATATCTCAAGCTTGTCTCATGTCTAGCCAAGCAAAGCCTTCTATATATCATTTGTATATTGATCACCCCTTTACCAGGAGGAGAGCTTCTCCTGAGTGTCATTATCCTGCACATGTTTCCTTGCATTGAGCATAGGTATGTTCCACTACTTGGAACTAGCTTACCTATCCCTAACACTCAGATCCTCCTAGCTATGTACTATAAATCAATTTTATTATTTTTCAAGCTTTTCAAAATATCTGAAAAAGTCCAAAAATAAATAAATAAACATAAAAATCCGGATGGGAAAAGATATTATCTTTGGCAGTAGTCGAGTCATGTCTCCTCTGAATAGAGCACTGTATATCACATCCATTGGTTGGGTTATTATTTTGACTTTAGGAGTTGTACTCGTTACTCTAATTTTTTCTCCACCGACTAGTTATGCTTCCAGTCCCCATGGAGCCTTTGTTGATGCCTCCCGTGTCATAGTGATGTCCTAGTTTGCATATCGATTCCATGTTGCCTACCTTCAATCACCACTTGCCTTATGTTATTTTTCCAAGGAAGTTGAAGACTGAGTCGACCATTCCTTAGTTATCTTGACTTTGCATGTCAGCCATTCCTTGTACTATTACGCATTCATGCACATCTTGTTCATTAAGTTCTTACACATTATACAACATTTTTTATTACCTTGTGTTGGTTGATGGGGGATGCCTTAATTCCTTCCTTTCAGCGAATTCCATTCCATCAACATCAGATCATTTATTCTGGAATAGGATTCTAGAGTCATTTGAGTGCCTTGAGACTTACAACCATTAGTGGTAGGTCCTCTCACCGTCGACATTTTGGGAATACATCAATGTCCCCTAATCGATGGATTCTTTCAAGTGTTTGACCTCAACACATCTATTCACACTTGTTAAATTGCACTCTGTACCTTGATTTTAATTTTCATTATCGGTGGGTTATCTCACGTCTATTAATGGTATACATAAATGACAGGTAATCAGAAGATGGACTACTATGTTCGACCTCGACACCTCTATTCACATAGTAGGACATGTACTCGTAGTGGTTTGCGTAGAAGACCTTCCAGCTTTGTGGCATCTCATATATGCTACCTCCTTGATCATGCCAGTATTCATGAGATTTCATCTCTCGTGATCATGATTCCAATATCTCCAGTGTATATTAGATATCTTCATCCATTATGGAGATCTTGATTTATTATATATTGTACATGGAGATGACTAAACATGACACTTTGTATATCATGCCTATTCATGGCCATTGTACTCTTATGTATATTGAACTACTCCATGTATTTGCAGTCACATGCAAAAATTGATTATTGTGTTATACTGATGAGCGAATGGTTCTTCCACCTAGGTCTTCATTACTCCACTTCCGGGATGGATTTTATAATGTATTTCGGCCATCATGATACCCCTCTAACCTTACACATTAGGGGGCATCCGTTATAGTTGATTTTAACACACCAGGTAGATCACATATTTATGGCCTCCTGTGTCCCTCTGCAGACTCTTTGGACCCCATGGACTTATATTATGCTTTGATGTTCCAAGATCATCCCCAGAAATTGCCTATTTATACCATTAGGGGAATTTTGAAGTAAAAAATGGGCCTCAAAACAAAAAATGTAATATCAAAATCAACTTTATAAGAACCAATCACATTCTAGAGGATGACATCATCTATAATAGTTGAGGTGGCACTAGTCGAGTTAAGGATGATTAGTTGTGAAACTCTAAATGGTAAATGAAAACACATAGTTAATTATTACAATATTGTAAGAAAAGTACTCATAATGAAAAAAATATTTTTAAATTACTTTTGAATTTAACATAAATGCATTAAAGTACTCTTAAAGAACTTAGAAAAAATAAGTACTTTTAATATTTCAATTCAATTCAATATAAAATGAAGTATTAATAAAAAATTAAAATATTATTAAAAATAATAATAATAAAAAATGTGTGATGATCATTTAATACATTATATTGAATTTTAAAAAGTAAACATTACTTCAAAGTATTATAGGTACTCTTTAAAACATGATGAGAAAAAGTCAAAGGAATTGATCATGGAGTGGATATGTAAAACGATATAAATGGGTATTACGTCATATTGATATATGATTTAATAAAAATATTAGAAAAATAATTTAGTTTATATTCATTAATAAATATATTTTATAAATAATTTTGATATTAATATTAGTAGATAATTAATACATTTAAAATAATGTTTAAATTTTATGTTTTATTTTTAATTAGTAAAATTAAATAAGAATAGTTCAATATATATATATATTATTTTTATACCTGCCTCGGTAGGTATATTGTAATCGATTGCAAGTCAAACTCTTTTGACTTTGGTATTAGTTGGTGTCTTTTGAGGCAGTTATAAAGAATTAAAATCTGTTTTGCAAAGTATGACTTAGGGATTTGTAAAATTTTTTTTTTAATTTTGTTAAAAAACTATTTTTGTAAACAACTGATTGGTGGATAGAAGATGATGTAAACTTTGGAATTTGGTATCTGGATTTGAGTTGACATGCGGCAACATGACATCATAATAATAAAATTTAAAAAATAAAAATTATATCCCATTGCCATCTGTTATAGCAAGTGGTACCATCGGAGCCAGTTGTTCTGGTTTTTTTCAGACCTCGGGCCATGAGACGAGGGTGCATTAGCTTGGAAATGTCATCCACAACAACTAAATCGGAGTCGAGGTAAATGATTCTCCCGAGTCAAAGTGATATAATATGAAGCGCAAGTATGGAAAAGTCGCCTGAAGCGTAGCCTTGAGATCACGTTGGCGCTCGGACACCATGAAATGGAAGACTACATTCTCAGGTCAAGCAGCATGTACTGAGGATTTCACCAATAAGACCAATGCTGCTTCCACAGGCAAGCCATTGTTTGAACTGTAAAGGGTTGAGCGAATTGCCTTTTGAAGCTCAAGTCTTTGGAGCCAGGGTTAGGTTTGCTAATTTCCTTAATTATAACTTCATTACGTCTGCTCAGAAACTAATATCAATTAACTTTCTGTTGTATTGAAAGTCAATTTAAAAAGATCATGTCAAAACCTCATACATATATATATAACAAATAACGACTTATTGGTAGAGCGATGAATTTCTATAGATTTCCGCAAAATCAACTCCGAGATGAATTGTTGAATTGACGGAGGTTACTTCCAGCATCCACATAACAGGGTTGTAACCAGGTGTGATTTTCGGTACACCTTCAATTCCCTCCAAGTAATCCACAAGTGCTTGGGATTTGCGACCAAGAGGTCCCACGTAGATCACCTGTCCTCCTCGTTTCATCAACACCAGCTGCATTTCCACGAGACATAAATGTTGCGTCAAGTTCGAATTACAAAAAACCTAAAATGAAGTATACTCCGATCATCAATACCAATAATACTTTTGGAATAATCTCAATGGTAATAAAAAGGAATTTTGCTTGAATATACCTCATCGAAGGCCTCGAATATATCAATGCTGGGCTGATGAATGGTGCATACCACAGTTCGTCCAGTATCCACAGTGTTTCGAACTATTATCATAACAATAGCTGCAGCCCTTGCATCCAGTCCAGATGTTGGTTCATCCATGAAAATTATTGAAGGATTTGCTACCAGTTCAACTGCTATTGTCAATCTCTTTCTTTGTTCTGTGGACAGACAATTTACTCCAGGGAACCCCACCAGAGCACCACTTAGTTTATTCAACTCTACAAGATCCATAACTTCGTTCACAAACATCTGCTTACACAGAAATATCGTTCACGATCATGATCAACCCAATAGATTAATTAATTGGACTAAACATATTCTTGAGTTGATAAATATTAAAATACCTTTCTTGTTTCAGAATCTACCTCCTCACCAAGATGAAGCCAGGCAAAGTAAATTAGGGACTCATGACCTGTAACATAAGGTGAATGAATATCAGTTTGTTCACAGTAACCAGAAATCCTTGCAAAAGTTTGATGTTTCTTCGGATAGCGAAAGATTGTAATCGATCCTATGTAATTGGATTAGATTCTTTTTTGAATCTAAGAAATATCTTGTATGAGTAACCAAATATCTATTAACTTTTCTAATTCAAATGAATGTGTTCAGAATTGGACTATCAAATAAAGGATTGTAATTACCTCATTGGATTCGGGGCAAAATCAACAGTATAGTACGTAATAGCTACCCACGTAGCAGATTCTATTAACGAAGAAGGAAGTTCAGTAATCCATATTGGAAGTGAGTATGCCCACGCAGGGTAGAACATGAAATCTCTCTGCTTATAGAACACAGGAAGCTTTTCAATCGTGAGCACCATTCCTGCAATTCCGTTGAACATATTCATAACCAGACCCAAAAATAAAACCCCAAAGTAAGTGGACCCGTCCTCCATATTTCTGTGATGCATATTTGTACGAAAAAAAATTGTCGTAGTGAGAGTAGCAACGGCAGTTATCTGACAAAACAAGCAATAGCAATAAATCAGTTGAGAATAAGGAATACAAAGCTGAAATTACAATGCATGTTATTTATCAGTGATCCCGTCCAATTCCTTTTCACCTGGAAGAATTTGAATATATGTACGAAGGCATTCCTCTTCATAAGTAGAATTTGTCTATCAAAGCATGCTTTAAATAGTTCTGCTTTGCTTAAACCGTATTTTTCTGTAGAGAGAGCAGCAGGATGACATTCCATTTTATCATATGGAATTGACAATTCTTCTCTCAGATTGGCTCCCACGTGAAAAGATTGAAATGCATCTGCAAACTCCTTCACTAAAACATAATGGTACGTCTAGCTCCGACTCTCCCAGTATTGTTCTTGGTCTTTCCGCGAAGTCACCTAAACCATAGAAATGAAATATTATTATACTCAATTTTATATACTCAAGCAGTTATAACAATATCTCTATGACGAGTTTTGTCACTCTGTAGCTATAACGATATATTTAATATATTTATCATGAGTTATGTGATTCATCTCGCAGTGATTTATCTGAATAGAATTTGGTGAAGATAATAGTTTAGCTCATAATTACTTGAACTAGATCAATATTAAAAGTAATTTAATTTAAATAAAAATTAATATCATCCAAGTTTATATATAAAAAGTTATATTACTTTATAAAAAATAATAAATTATTATAAATATTGTTTAAATAATTTTTTTAATTTAAATTAAAATAAATAACAATATTAAAAAAATTCCATTAATCAAACAATATTAAAAGAATTCCATTAATCAAACAATACTAAAAAAATTATATTGATTACATAAAGTCCTCATAAAACTTATAAAGATGGACTTGAACATAAGTGGTTTATATGGAAGGGACCTACTTAACTTCATAATACTTATAAAGAATGCTCATAATACTTATAAAGATTGACTTGAACTTAAGTAGTTTATATGGAAGGGATCGGCTTAACTTATTGATATTTAAATTTGATAAAATATTTTACGAGTTAAAATTATTAATATTATTTCACAAATTTATTATTAAAGCATTTTTATCTAATTTTAATTAATTTTTCATATAATATAGTAAATTTTGAACAAAACTATACCATTAAAACATTTTTATTATTAATTTAAGAAACTTAATTGTATCTCATCATTTAACAAATATCTTTTATATTTTACTATATATATATATATATATGAAAATTATTAAAATTATAATTATAAATATTAGTTATTAAATTTCTATAATTTAACTACAATAAATATATTTGAAAAATAACATATTTTAACACACAAAAAATAAATATGATGCTTATAGAGACTTGGTGGATTATATTTTTAGTGAAATTTATTTTAAAAACATTAAAAACTTAAACATATTCATTAAACCGTTACTTATCATTTAAATATTTCTTAGATGCGGGTATAAGCAGCATTGTTGCTATTTCACTTGTTAAAATTTAAAATGATAAGTAGTGTGGATATTGAATAAGGAAGTAATATTAAAATAAATAAATAGACTAACATACTTTATTTTCTTATATAAGTGCATTATTTTAAAGTACATAAAGTAATTTATGTATTCAAAAGTACTCCCATTTTTAGTCACATATAATATATTTTTATTGACTTTATTTTTAGACATCTTTTCAATTTATCTTAACCATAGTTACATTGGTTGTGGTCCAAGAGTTGAGTTGTAAATATACCTTCCACACAAAATGCCTAACTCATAATATTTTATTATATCTCTTATGAAAGCCATTTTAGACCTCAAAATTTCCTTAATGCTATATGCGACTTTTAAAGCAATACCCATGTGTATACCCATCTTTTGACCTCAAACCCGCGTACATTGGGATGTGTGAAAAATGACAAATATTTTTGGAGTTTCTCTCATTTGAGTCTGAATAAATTAACTCTTGTTTGTCCACATGCCTTGAGAACGCACGAATTCAACCCTCCATTACCTCTTTGGAGAACTATATATTGAAGCCCTTGGATACATTGAGGGAGAGGAATTGAAAAGTAAGGAAACTATAGTCCATTGTTGCCTCAACTTTGCTTATACTTGAGTTTGCATCCCTTTGTCCCTTGGAGCACATAGTGTTATTCCCAAGCTTTCCTTTTATTTGTGAGTTTTGCTATCGAGAGATGGAGGATTTGTCAAAACCCCAAAATTTCCGAAAAATTTAAAATTTTTAAAATGCAGATAAATTCAATAAATGTCGTCACTAATTGTTTGATTAGTTATATGTTATCGAAAATTCATTATTTGCTGGTTATGTTTAGCGGTAGAACAGTTCTTTTTAGTTTACTGATTTTGTTCTTTTTGCGACCAAGGGGTGAGACTGTCATGCAAAAACTGGGCTTACTTAGCTTTCGAGCTAATGTAGCAAGTTTTTTTTTTTTTGTTCTTACAGACTACAGGTAAGAAGCTTTTGGGCGCTGCTAGTTGTAAATTTCTAAAGCATTTGAAATAATATTGTCGCAACAGTGAACTCAATACAGAGTAAATACTAGACAAAATTCAAGGTGATCAAGGTATAATTACTTTGCTATCTCATTTTCTTTTAATGGTACAACTTGCTAAAAAATTAAGCCAATCCTAAAAAGGATATTGTACAGTGCAGAAGAGTTTATCTATAAAACTCTCCAGGTAACCCTTAAGCTTTTAAAGACCTAACATGCTTCCATACAAACCTGCTAGTTTCATAATAAATCATTTAAGATAAGTGACTGCCATAGATATAGCTATACTTATCATGGTTAGGTTATGTAACTTAAGAATTTCTTTCATGACTTAAATAATATCCTAGCTTTCGTTTATGATAAGATTGGATTTAAGAACAAGGGCCAAGTCTATAAACAACTAAGTTATAGTATAAATATTTATTTTAACAAGTATATGGATTATGTTTAAATCTACATTCTATCCTCTTTTACCATAATAGCCTCCTTAACTCCTTGCATGAACAATTATACTTGGTTAAATAATAATTCTATTTTGGTTGCTTACAATTACTAGAATATCAAGCTAGATACTTGTATTAAGAGGATATCATTATTCCTCATATCTTAAGTTATACTTTATATGACCCTTGTCATTTTTACGATTTTTCAATGTTTGAAGTTAACGTAGTAGTATAAAAAAAAGGTATACAAAGAGTTTAAGTTACGATAAAGTGGAGGATATACTTTATGTTGCAAATCATAATTATAATTTTAAGGATCATGTGATTTGCAATGATTTGACGGTCACTAACCAAGTTTTTGGTGACAAATAACTCAGGTTCTTATGCTACGTGCTTGATGGAACATCGAAACTTTGGATACGTTAAAAAAAATGATTGGAAATCATTTCATAAGAGTTGATTGCTAGGACTATACAAAAATACCCACATCATGTAAAAATTTACGTGGTAACGTGGCATCTCTTTAACCATGCATTGGACTATTAAAAGGGCTGTAGTCAAACCCTACCTCTCCATTCTTCCGTCGCCTTCGGTCCTTCCTCGCTCTGCTGCAATACTCCCCAGCTCTGTCGCTACCTTACTCTTTGGTAGCCTCCCAAATGCTATCCTTCCTTAAATGTTCGTCCACTATCTGTAGGAGGAGCTCTTGTGACACCATCTGGTGCTTTACGAGGGTTTTTGATGAAGTTCTTAGGGTTTCTCCCACGCTATTCTCAAGTCTAGAACCCTCGTCTGTAAAATCATTTCCTCCTCCGTGAGTGCTGAAGTCTGTTCTTCGGACTGCATATGGATGAATGTGGCGCTGTTAACTCTGGTCTCCCTTCTGCATACGGCTTTCTTACTTGCATTCGGAGTTAATACAAAGTTTGATGGTGGATACATCTTATTAAAGGGAAAGGTAAGAGGACTGTGAATCCTTCTTCTATTTCATATTTTACTTAGAATAAAAATAATAATAATTCATTTCGAAATAGTTTTATGGTGATATTTTTCTTGTTACAGGTCGGTTCCTTCCTTTACTTGGTTTTGCGAGGTTTCAACAGCAGTTCGGGGTTTACGGGTAAGCCTGGTTTTTAACCATGGCCATTACTATTTGCTTGGTCCATCTAGAACAAAATGGTTGCATTTTTAAAGTTTGTCACCCTTGGGGTTTCAGTTTAGTTGCTACTTTCTTATGTTGTTTTCTAGTAGTTAATGGGGCCTTTGAGTTGTGTAAGGGTGCTCTAGTTCAAGCCGTAACTGTATTTTAATTTTGTTTTTAGAAACTTGTAGAATCTGTGGCTTAAAGAAGTCTTTCATTCTCTTTTCTTAGCTTGACTGTGCAAATGCTAAGTTAAAGAATAGCTTGGAAACAGGGGTTTGAAACCCTCGACTTCATAATTCTGCCAGTATTTTGTACTTACAGGGTTTAAACCCTAATTTATAATACGAGTTGTTAATACAGTCTTTTGACTAGCTCATGCTTTCAATACCTTACGGCAATTTATTTATTTCTCCTCTTACTTGTATTAACTTACTAATATTTAAGATCGGCCATAATGGAAATGCTAAAAGATCTTGGAAATTTATCCTGGTTTAATAATTTACTTCTGTAAATTATTTTAGTTAAATTGTAAAAAATGAATTAGCTCGATAGGTCGATCTCACTGTAACTCTATTTGTTTAATTTATAATTATGGTGGAGTACTTAAGTAACTTACAGTTACTTCCTTTTTAAGTACAGAAAATTAATCTTGTATTACTAAGATTGAATAGATCACCCATATTACTGTTCCTGTACTTAGTATTTTAACCTGCAACTTTTCCATACAGTACATATAGTAAAAAGGAGTATATTGCAAGCATATTATCTTATCTCTGAGTACTATTGTTCCTATTAATATTGATACTTAGTTAAACTTATTGGAAAAGGTTGGAACTGTTGTTACATAGCTTTTAACTTGCAACTTATAATGACTTTATATTTAATAGAGTAATTTAGGTATCTGATTGTAATCAGCCTTGGAGCACAGAGTTTTAATCTAATTATTGTTTATATTATAATAGAGTATATTGCTTGATTTAAATGAATGAAGAGTTGTGCTTATAAATTTTTTTATTTATTTATTACCTTATTCTGGATTAGTAAAAACACATGATAAATTATTATATATTTACTGTGTTATTACAGTTCTATACTAGATACCTTATGTCTTAGAGAAACCCTTTCAGTGTTCTATAATATCTCATTTGAATGACAAATTATTAATAATAAAATTTACTCATAAGAGAACTACTATAATTATTATTCAGTTAATATTTACACAGTTAGTATTTTGAGAAGTATAAGTTTATAGTTATGCATTTTTGTTTATATGTAGCTAGATAGAACAGACTTAAAAGAAAATCCTTTGTCCATACATTTATATATATGAACCCTGTAATTAGATTACCTATAAGATTAATCCAGAACTCTAGCTATTCTTTCTTTTTATTGAATTCTTACATAAACAATGATTAGAACTGGAAGGGAGTAAACTGTAAATCTATAAAGCGAAAAGATTGCTGAAAGCAACCAAAGTAACCAAAACTGCTTTTTCTATTGGTACATACTATCATTAGCAACATTTCAATTATTTTTCTGTTTTAAGAAGACTTGACAGTTTTTCTATACTGAATAATACTACTTCTGACACCAAGATAATTCTTCTTCCATTAACATAGAGAAACTACTCTATAATTTTACTATCATTCTATTCTGTATTATCATCATCTCATCTTTCTTTAATTTTTTTTACCCTTGTGCTGGAGTACAGTTTGGTAAAAACCTAGATGTGGAAAAACACAGTGGGTCTTTATTTTTCATCTAAATATTCTAGTACTGATAATCTAAGACATTTACATCACTAATCCAGTTAAATCTTTATATCATAACTATAAACATAACATTCAACCATTCACAATTATCAAAATGAAGACAGTTAAGTAACAGAACCTGATTAAGCTTTGGACAACAACAGCTATGGGAGGTCGTTCCTCCCTACCAACTCCTGGAGAGTGCTCAAACAACGACTCCTCGGGACCCCCGAGCTTGTTCTGGTCTCCTTGGATGGAACTAGGTGCAGCAATAGTCAAATACCAGTCTTCAAACTCAGTATTAATCCAGAACTTATCAGTAGTTCTCCCAGCTAACAAGCTGTAATAAACCAAGTTACTGCAGCAATCCTCTCAAAACAACTTCCTTACTGTTTTCCCTTTTTCCCCAAATGAATTTCTTGAATAGCATTCCACCTGAATGTTTCTTCTCTGGAAAATATCTGAGTAGCCCCAGCTCTATTCATTGGGTACTTTTAAAAGATTGCCTAGGTCTTTTTGGCTTAGTTGTCATTTAATGAGCCACCTGCTCTGATCCCACTTTCTTGGGGGATCATGACCCCAAATATAGGGAAGTTTCCACCTGCAACTTAGGAAGTGTTTGAGAATGCTTCCACTTGTCTTTTTTCCCTCCACCTAGTTCCATCCACCAGTTTGACCAGTAACCTCTTTTTAACAGCTCTCCCATGCTGTTGTCTCCACAATTTATTTATTAATAATAAAATATTCCAAATTACATTCCACTTCTGTTGACTCTACTAAGTCATCAATTCCTACTTAGCATTAAATTTAATATAATGTCTTAGGAATATAATTAAAACAATTAACATTATTTTACAAAATTGGGGTATGTGACAGGATTGGAGTGGTGGAGGCCCAGATGGAGGTTTGTAGAAGTGCCGATAGAGTTTGTCACTATTGTATCTCTGATTTATTAATGGAAATATCTTTTCTTGTCCAATTCATGTGCATTTTGAATATGAATATTGAATCCATGGATGTATTTGATAGATTATTGCGAACACATCTATATATATCTTTTTTGTTTTGTTTGTTGTTGTTCAAAGCAAGTTATAATTGCAATTGCATTAGAAAAGCTCAACAGGGATCTACTTCAATTGTTCGGAACAAGGTACGATTCTATGTCCCTTAGTGTTATATTTTCTTAATGCTCTTGTGTATTGGAAAATATTGATTTCTAGTGTCGTACTATCTGTTGTGGTACCCCCAAGCCGTATGAAGTTTCTCTCCATTACAATTTGTATGAGGGATTTTTCCCAATCCTTGCAAGGAGATGTTAAGGAATGGTTTAAGCACTTTCAAGCTAAATCCATCAATACATGGGAAGAGTTTTATGATATATTTTTGAGGTTTTGGGGTAAGACGAAGTCAATGGACCAAATCCTTTCAGAATTCGATTCTATGAAGAAACAAGAGGGTGAAACCATGTCAAATTTTAACAGGAGGTTTGTAAGCTTTTATTATAACATGCCAAAATAAATTAAACCACGTGAAGATGCTGCTAAATTGTATTATGCATCTACTTTCCCTTTAGAATTGTCCTTTCTTCTTTTGGAGAGAAATTCAATCACTTTGCAGCATATGTTTATTGATTCATTGGAGGTTTAGGACAATCTTAGAATGTCTAAAAAATTTTTAGACCAAGACAGTGGTGATAAAATTGGAAGGGAATTAGAGTTGAAGGAACAACAAGGAAAAGAAACATTTTCTTTGCACTCCAATCCTTCTTTTTGTAAACAAGAAGATAACGAACCCAATGATGTACAGGAAGAATGTTGCAATGATTTGTTTCATGAAGATTTCAATCAGCCTGTCATAAACTATGTTAGTGATGTTTTTAAAGAATATTTCATCCCACCTGTATATCATGAGTATGAGGGTGATTGATTGGATAATTAACCTAAACAAGTTGCTGAAAATTTACAAGTTTTGGGCCAGTTATTGAAGAAAATCTAATTGCAATCCATGGTAAAAATTCTAAAAACAAGGTGGATAGTAAGCGTTATGAAGATGATTTTTGCCACTGTGTTTTTGTTCATTTGAACTGTTGGAACAAATATTAAGAGTCTCTAATCGAACATGGAAACTTGAGGATATGGATAATTTCATGGAATTTTTAGAAATGGATAATGAAAAGGATGAGCAATCATGTAATTAGTCCCAGCCTATGGGAAAACCAATAGTATGGAATGAGGAATTAAAAAACCAAGAAGAAGATGAGGGTTCTAAATGGGATTTTATTTATGTTTTTCAAATTCATAAATTTGATGTCAACAAGAAATTATTTTGCTTAATTCTATTGAAGAACACAATGGCATTTCTTTTGACACACTTAAAAAGAATGAAGTTGTGAATCCATAAATTTTAAATCATGTTGTTGACATCGCATTTGAGAAATGTTATGAGCATACTCTTGATGTTTTTTCTGAAGATCAATTAGATAGTGTGCAAGAGAATTTACAGTTTGAACAACATTATTATAGTAAGCAAACGATATAGTATTTTGAACGTTTTCATGTTGCTTATGATCCATTGGATACATGGAGAGACTTTTCAGTCAGGATAGTTGGTTATGTTTATGCCAAAAAGATCACATTTCTCATCATTACTTTTTTTCACTATGGTTTTAAGTTTTAATTTTGATTAAGCATGATGAGGAATTTTGTTAATTGGAGCAATTGCTTGGTTGGCTTCATTGGAAATAAAAGTTTGCTTGATTGTGCATTGGTTCTCGGTAAAGTAGGGTAGGTAGGTATGAGCAAGCTCCACATGGTGACCATTTATTTTTTCAATGGTTTTTTAGTTTAGTTTCAGTATGAGTTTCAGTTTTAGTTTTAGTTTAGAGTTCATATTTGCAGTTTATAGTTGGTTTCAGTCTTCATAGGGTGGATGGGTGACAGGTAAAAGGTTAAAGAGTGATATTTGTTTGCAGAATGGTTTTAGGTGATGGTTACAGGTCAGAGAAGGTTAAGGGTTTTAGGAGAGATTTGGGAGAATCCCAATGGATCAGGAACTTGGTCTATGGGTTCTTTGCTACCTCGCAAGGAGGATAGCATCCCCAATTGGAGACAGTTGTTAGCACTATTTTTTTTCTACCGCAGTTGGTTTTACCGCCTTAAAAAGTTTAACCTTATGTTGATGATTTGGTGGTTCTAATTCTTCTTTAATTGGATAAATCATTAAACAATTTCAAGGTTGGAAAGAAGAAGGAATTTTAAAGGCATTTTGATCAAAAAAATGAATTATTATTATTATTTTGGCTTAATAGTGGTTTATTTATTAAATTTATGAACCATGGTTTATTTTGAAAAGATAATAACTAGAGTTTTTTTTTTATTAAAAATATAATTGGAACAAGACCGCTCAACACTGAGATCTTTCTCTTTCTAACAAAGTACTTTAAACATCAATGCACACAAATTGAAGCCCGCCATCAAAGTCCAAGCACGAAGCTCACAAGGAGTACTATATAACCGTTTCTTTGTTCCTTGATATTACTTGTAACTCTTGGAACATAAAAACCTTTATAATATATGTCATTTTATGCATGTGGGATAATGTTCCCTTCTAAAATCAAGGTGGTCACCAAATCCGTTACAGGGAACGCGTTTGATTATTGGAGTAGATTTGTGACTAAGAGGGATGGTGGCCTTGTGGTTTTTTCCTCTAAAGCCAAACACCCTTCCAATCAATACAACCTTTTGAGATTTGGAATCCATCCAAATGGACAACATAAAGGAACAAATACATAAATAGGTTCTGAATAACATGGAGACAAGTTTGCAAGCAAGTGATGCTAACTATATGTCAGTTGCCAAAACAATTCTTAGGATGGCTTGTGAAATTCCATCACAACAATATTAAGACTAAATCAGATCTTACAGAAGATTTAAGAAAATTTAACACATGAAAATGACATAACAGTGCTGCAATAGGAGGTTGCGGTTGTATATTATCAATAATGAATAAAACCAGATGATACAATGTCATACAAATTGTGTGAATGCAAGACAATTACAATTCCATAGAGGTCATTTGAATTGGATAGATGAGAGTAGCTTAAATGTCTGTTAGCCACACTAAACACACCAGTTAACCACTAATCAAGCCATGACTGACTCTAACTGAGTCCTAACTAAATCATAGTGCAATAATGATTGAGTCTAACTGAATAGAACTCAACTACATGTCAATCAGTAGGTGGGGGTTCATCACTAACTCAATTCAACTCTGATGAAGTGCACTGAACTGAAACTAGTCACCAGAAGTTGTTGGAGGTGCCTTAAATCATTCTAGTTAACTCAAATCAGCCCAAAATAGTCAATTAGATGAGGAAGGCTCCTTTCCAACTCAGCTTAACTGATTGTTAGGTGAAACAACATTCAGTTAACTAATTGGTGCACTTATGACATGCAGATCACCCCATATTTGCCCCCTAATTAAAGGAGGAATCCTAGTTAGCCTCCCCGATTTAAGGAGAATGCTTAGTTGGCCTCCATAATTGAAGGAGGGAATGGGTGTGCTGATGCTGATGTCAGGAGTGTGCCAGTGTGCTCATGTTGATGTCAATTCAAGTTAATTAACTTAGGATAGTGGGTAATTACGCCAAAATTGACCAAATAGGTGTGTGGGTTGGATAATGACTCCAACAACCCCCCTCAAGCTATACTCATTGGAGGAGTAAAAAATAAAATTATAGGGCCCTGACAACAAAGACCATAGGTCACCCTGTACAATTAAAGTAACTCTAAAATGCTCAAATAAAAGGCTAAGTGAGGAAAGAGGGAAAACCTAGTGGGAAAACGCCCCCCTCAAGCTAAACACTAAAGAAGTAACTTCCTTCACCCTGATGAACTCACCCCCAAAAGTGAACGAAGGTAAGTGAACTTTTTCTTAGTAAATTTCTTGGTGAAAATATTTGCAGTCTCCTCATCTGTAGGGCAGTATTGCAAAACAATTGTCATATCATGCACCAACTCCCTGATGTAGTGCATATGGATCTCAACATGTTTGGTTGTATTCCGCTGAAATGGATCCATGGAGATATTGATAGCAGTTTGGTTGTAAAAAAATATCACTATGGACAAAGCACTACCAATCTCAAATTCTGAAAGAATTCCTTATAGCCAAATTGCTTGGATGCAAGCATTCACTGCTCCTCTGTACTCGGGCTTTACTGAAGACAATGTAATGGAAGCCTACTTTTTTTTAGAACAACAAATGGGGCCTGTTACCACCTAAGTTGTACTTAGTGGTTTTTTATCAAATGATCCTAGTGAACCGGACAAGGATAACTTGTTCGGACTTCAGAAGACCTTTGGAAGTACTTCTGGGAAGTGATTGTTGTACTTTATCACATGTTCATACCCCATGGGGGAATTATAATAAATGTTCTAGCATGATAGTGTCTGTAAAAGACTCGGTCTCTTAGACTTTATTTGTCAATCCGATCAGCCAGGGTGTTTTTTTCCCTTGGTTATTATTGGTTGTTGAAGAAACGACTGATAATTTCTGATTTTTTTACTCCATACCTCCAAAGTTGGGGTGTTCGGCTTGGAATTTAGGCCTATTGAGGTTATTAGAGTCTATTTGTCAATGTATAAACATGCTAGACATCATGGTCGAGTCATATGAACATGTTTAAGTCCCCCTAGGTTTTTTCAATTTTTCAATTTTTCATTTTTTTTTCAGTGTTTTTAATTAAAACTTAATTTTTCCAAAACTTAGGCTATTTTTTAATATTTTAATTGGGAAAATTGATTTTGTAATAAAAGTGGGCCAAATAATCAGTTTTAGTCATGTAGGTGCTCATTTTCAAGCTAAGAGCACCATGTAAACCCATGGACCCACTATTTCCTAGTTTTGAGTGATTTTCCATCACTCAGGTCAGAAAGCCCCAAAAAATCATTTATTGATTATTTTAATTAATAAATTGATGAATAATGGAGCAAATCCAAAATCATAGATTAGTGGATTCTCATCCGATTTGATTGAAATCAGTCAGATATAAACCAGATTGACTGGATCTAACAAATCCTTGACTGAAGGAGGTGATCAAATCAGATCCAGAGTTGATCTTCAGCATCCTTTATGGGAAATTTCACCCTCCCTCTTTCCTCAACACGTTTTGTCTCATCTAGATGAGTTTTGGTGGATGCTTGAGTCAACAGGTTGAGGTGTCAGTCAGATCAGCTCTCCGATTGACAATTGCACTCAGTGAGACTCAGATCTAGCTCAGTTAGACACAGATCAGGCATTGATCGTCTCTCCATCAGCATATTTGGTTTATCTCCTTGGGATTTGCACCCCCCCTGGGCTGGATCTTCTGGTTTTTGTATATATCCAAGCACAATAGCCTCTTCCAAGCTAGTTAGAGTTGGATTGAAGGGATTGCTATTGTAATATTGTTGTAATCTTTTGATTGTTGGAATAAAGAAGCTTTGGAGGCTAAATGGTGTAATGCTCTCATGTCTGTGGATTAAGCATTGTCTTATGGCTATTGATGTTGTCGGCTTTTCTCTCAATTTCTGCATCTGAACCCTGTCTGGCTTGAACAATTCAGCTGAATCAATAGGAGTATAGTTGGGCAAGTAAGGTTACTTGTTTTTTCTATATCTCATAGCATATATGTTTGAAGATCTAGATTATACATGTTTAATAAGTTTATTTGCATGTAAATTTTGTCTCTTTTTCATATATATATCCAGATCTCATGAGGTTTCGTGCATGATTGTGTGTTTAGCTTTCAGGTAGCAAGGATTGGATGAGCTTTGGATCTAGTTTGACTCCACTGTACATCGAAAAACTTTGTGAAGGCATTTCCCCTCTGTATTTCACTAACATGTTTCCATTGCAGATCCATCCAACAATGGGCCTTTCCCCTTCTCTTCCTCCTTTCTTTAAAAAATCAATCTTCTAGTTACCTGTCTCTTCCTCTTATGATCAGATCTCATTCTAAGAACTGAATATATATTGTTAGATATAGTTTATAAGAGTATATTTTCTTAGATCTATAATTTTATAAAGAATATCATTTCATAAAGATAGATCTAGGTGTAGGAATTTCCTTTTTTGCAAGTAGCTAAAGCATAGATCTAAAGCTTGCTCACAAGGTAGTTTCTTTTTCTGTCCTTCAAAGATTTAAATTCTGCAAGAAAAGTGCATATCTCATTGGCTGCCCAAATAGAAAACCAATATCCCAAGGAAATCTTGCTTTCCTTGGTTCCTTTTTGCAAAACTAGATTAGCCCCTTTTAACAATTTTACTTAGGTTTTTTTTTTCGATAACTAGTGTAGTAACCCAAAACACTTTCAAAGTGTGTTATGGCATATTTGATTCTAATTGCTCATTATTTTTTAGCAGGTCCAACAAAAAATAGGAGGAAAATATACCAATATTCCAACTCTTGGACGAACCGGAGCTTCTCGGAAGCTTCCCCCACCACCCTGTTTAATTCTAGCTTGTTACAAGCTTGTTGTAAGCCTTTGGATCCTAGATAACAAGGACCAAAGTGCATCATTTTTAATTTTCTGATATTTTAAATTGATGCTAATAAAAATAAAGGGTCCTTTCGAATAGGCTCTTTCGAGCCTATTCACCATCCCCCCTGGGGGGATTTGCATCGGTGTCAATTTTTTACCTTTTGCTCATATCTTCTCAAACTAGCATAGCTCTAATATGCAGGATAGTATACTTGGATTCATTATCAATTTCATTCTCCATATTTTATATTTCAAAGTAATCTTAATACTTACCCCACGACTTCCCGATTGAGCCGAAAGGGGAAAGAGATGCGTGGTAGGACTAATTAGAAAACTGGAATTGTGTATCTATTTTATTTTCTATCATTTGTTTCTTTAGATATTGTAAAATTAACCCCTCCTTTATTCCTTGATTAAGATTCACTTGGATCGAAAGAGGTTCCTGGAGGGTTTTCTTTTTAACAAGAACACCCAATTTTAAAATTTACTAAAATTGACAAGACTCTGGTGTGTATGCTCTGCACTTGGCTGTGGTTCATCCAATCAGTCAAGATATATCAAAAGAACTTGAGTAACTAGTATAATTAGGACTCACTCTCCCAAATTGACAAACCATCATGTGAAAATCCAACACCTAGATCAAACCATCACGGTGGCAAAATACCCAAAGGAAGCGGGAACTTCTGAAAAGTGACCTCGGGGCACCGATCTCTGTCCCACCATAATAGGTGCATTATGAACAATAGCCCCAGAGACTCCATTCATCCCACATATTCCTTGCGGGTAGCCGTGAAGGTTTAGTTTTGGACATACTCCAAGTACTCTCGGGTATATCTAGAGTCCACCCCTTCGCCTAATTTTAATCAACTCACACCTCAAATTTAACTTAAAACATACCAAGAGAAAATTGGAAAACATTCACTCCAAGCACATGCAAGTACATTGAATCTATTTTTTTACTCCATTCTAAGGCACTGGTTATTTTCTTTCTTTATATATATATTGTGTCTCAGCATTGTGCTTTCGTGCGCTCATTTTTGTATCTTGTCATCTTGGATTGTTTATGGTTAAATTCCAAACTTCTAAGTAACTCATTCAGTTTAACATCACCGTACTAAGTAATTTAGCCTTATTAATTTAATAGGGTCTACCCCCCTTGGCTTCATTAGGAGTTGAGCCTAAATGGAGGATTCAAGAACAAGGTGACAGCCTTGACTCGAGACTTTCCCCCAAGGACACACCGAGTGGCTTGAAGATTTCTACCACGTGACCCAGGTGTGTGAAAGGTGGAAACAGGGCCACCACCAAACATAAACACATACTTGGAAGTGGAATTTCGATATATGGAATCCCAAACCCAATATGAATATGTAAAATCGACCAACTCTAGCTCAAAACCTACAACATAGTGAATGTTGTAGGATCAAGTGCCCTGAATGTACAGAAGGCTCCTCTTGGCTGACTTCCAATTGAGATCATGAGTTTTCTAGATATATATTGATAAAACATTCATGGCATAACAAATTTCAAGCCTTGAATGTGTCAAGTATAGAAATATTCCGATCAACTGGCAGAAAATTATGGAATCCATGGGTGGAGTGGATTTTGCCTCTTCAAGACTGATTCCTTAGAGGAAAGGAAATGGTGCAGCCTTGCAATCAGCCAAGTTAAAATTAATTAACGGGTCTGAAATACATTTATTCTGAGTTACAATTGTCACATCAAAGTCTTGTGTGACCTCAAGCTCGAGGAACTGTCTCAATAGGCCCAAATCACTCATTTCAAAAGCATCATGAAGAACAGTTTTTATAAAGGAAATCGAAGCAAGTGTGATTCCTGTTATCAAAATATCATCAAAATATAATACTATGATCAGAATATTACCATAATACTGATGAAAATGTAAATTAGAATCATATTTTCATCTTTGGAAGTTTTGTGAGAGAGAAAAGACATCCATTTTGGCATACCAAGATCTTGGGGCCTGTTTCAACCCATATAATGATTTCTGCAGCTTACATAGAAAGGAATGATATTATGTATACCCTTTAGGATTCTTTGTTTATATATCCTCATTCATTTCTCCATGAAGAAAATCACTCTTGACATCCATGTGATGCACCTCCCAGTGCTTGGATGCGGCGATGTCCAAAACTAGTCTTATGGAATCCATCTTTCCCACTAGTGCAAAGGTCTCATGATAGTCGACTCCTTGGACCTGAGAGAACCATTTTACAACTATAAATTCCTTGTGTTTATAGGTTTCTCCATATTCAGAAATATTTTTTTGATATTCCCACTTTCATTGAACTAATTTATTCCCAGGTGGAAGGGAAACTAGCTCCCAAGTTGCATTTTTCCGAAAAGATTTGAACTCTTTGTCCATAGCAGCTTTCCATCTCGGATATTTCCAAGAATGGTAGTAGAAATTAGGATATAAACCAATAATTCAATAATAGTTGTTTCACAACAAGGAATCATGACAATAGAGATCAATACCTGCTCTTTGAAAATCAGATCAGGTTTTTCTTGGATCAGCAGGATTTCCAATGTTTGTCTCGACGGAAGAGAGTGTCTTTTTGGCCCAAGTTGGGAGATGAGTTGAAACATAAAAATATGATTCTGAACCTGATATATGTTTCTCACTGATATCAGAAATTATTTCTAAAATATCATATCCTTCACTCCCACTTTTATCATCCAGGTGATCAGCAGAACAAGAGGGAATTTCAACAGTTTTTTCCTTGACTAGTTCTACCTCTTGGACAGGTTCTTCAAAACAGACACTTCTCTCAATGAAAATTTTTTTGGTTCTGATAATCAAAAGTTTGAATGCCTTATATTCTTCTGGCTATCCAATGGAAAAACATTCAATACTTTTTGGTAGCAAATATTTCCTCTTGTCAAGCAGAATTCGAGCCCATGCAGTGGACACAAAAACCTTGAAATTTGACACATTCAGCTTGTGTCCAAAATAAGATTTGAAAGGAGTATTTACTTTCATGAAAGAGAAATTGAATGTGAGAAGCAACATTCAGGGCCTCATCCCATAGGTTTTCATCTAAACCTTTGGCTTCCAGCATGCAGGTAATCATCTCTTTGAGGGCCTAGTTTTTCCTTTCCGCTACACCATTTTGCTGGGGTGTGTAGAGAATGGAGTGTTGGATTTGTATCCCACTTTCAGAAAATATTTGCAGCAATTCATAATTGATATACTCTCCTCCATTATCATATATGATATACTTTATCTTCCTCCTAGAGGCATTCTCAACAGATGCTTTGAACTCAATGAATCTTTCCAAAAGTTCATATTTTTTCTTTAGGAAGAAAACCAAAGTGTATATAGAGAAACCATCAATGAAGGTAAGTACATACCCTGAAACACTCATGGATGTTGTAGGAATGGGTATTCTAATATCAGAATGAATCAACCTCAAAATAATTTTTTCATGGCTTTCCTTTCCCTGATCGAACTTGTGCTCAGGGTGTTTGTCGACAATACAACCTTTGCAAATTCCACTGGAAGTTTTGATGGCTGGGAGACCTTCAACCATGGAATTTTTCTGAAGTTTCTGAAATTATTTGAAGTTAAAATGACCAAATATCTCATTCCATATCCTACTGACCTCATTCCCATGATTCAGAATAGTGGTGGGCTTTGCATCCACCACAAACTGGGAAAACTCATAGGCCTTAGCATGATGGTTTTCTCTGCATGTTGCAATGAGCTCCCCGGATGCAATCTCTATGATTTCAACATCATTCGGGATGAAATTAACTCTCTTTGGCTCTCCATTGTGTGTCATTTGATATACACTCAATATATTAGAGGCCAAGGAGGGTACATATAGAACATAAAAAAACATGCCATGTTCAAGTTTTAGAGTACGTTTTCCTTTCAAAATCATCTGAGAATCATCTCCCATGTGGATGAGAATTATTTTGTCAGTTTCTAGGGATGAGAAGGATTATTTTCTTGCCATCATGTGATTCGAAGCTCTAGAGTCTATGAGCATATATTTGGGCTTTGAGGTGCTTTCCATGAGGGCATGTCCTATTTCTTGTTGGATATCCCCATCTTGATTATCTCTCTTCCAAACACTTTCAAGAATATTGATATTATTCCTCTCGAGGAGAAGAGTCATATCATCAATATTTTTCTTCATGAAAGCATGTTCAGGGTGAAATACCTTCGCACAATAGGAACATTTGACTTTCTCTTTTCCTTGGTTTCCTTTTTTCTTATGTTTCTTTGAGCCAGAAGGCTCTTCTTGTTACTGGTTCTTCTCTTTTGGCTTCAGAGCATCAAACTTCTTTTGATTCTTCTACTTTCCTTTACACTTCATATCATTGGGCCCCAAAGAAAATAGTGCTTCATATTTTGAGGATACGATGATCCCCATTTGCACAAGCTTATCATGTTCATTTGTGAGGGACTCAATGAAAGCATTGAGAGAAGGAGTTTTCAAATTTGGGATTGTTAGCTTCCCAGTATGGAATGTGGAAACAAAAACTGAATAATATGAACCAAAATTTGAGAGGATGGATACGATGAGATGATCATCATCATTCTCAACCTTGCACTGCTTTAAATGGAGCACCAAGTGCTTGAATTTTGTGAAGAAACCATTCAGAGTTTCATAGTTGCCTCGATTCAAGGAAATCAGCTCTTTCTCTGGTTGATAGATCCTTAGATCATCTTTCTTATCAAGGAAGGAAGAAATATTATCCCAAATATCCTTTAGATTCTTCAATATTGTGATGTGGAAGAGAATATCTCTAGAAATAGACAGACACAAGAAACCATAAGCTTCATCCATCTTATTCCAGTACTTTTCCTTCTCAACAACATTTGTTTGCTATGCTTCTGTGTTCATTGTGACTCTATAGATTCCTTTGGAACGACGCTGAATCTCCATGTTCTCCTTCCATTGGTGGTAGTTGAAAGGAGTAAGAGGATTCAGAGAAGAAGCCATGAAGTTGATGTAGAAAATGCAGTAAAGGACCTGTAAAAACCTGCAAACAACACAAAAAGGGCACTGTAAGGTCGAACAACCTGCAATTTTCAGGTTTTCATCACACCCAGCTTAGTTGATCATGCAAGCTTGATTAACAATTCCTTTGCTTAGGAATTTTGTGGTAAAACTTTGGCTTTTGGTACAGTCCTAGAATTTTTTAGTGTTTTACTCAAATTGCATGCTAGATCGATCAAAAATGTTGTTTTTGAAGAAGAGCTTCTTCCCGTCATGGCTCTGATACCATTTGAAATTCAATCACAACAATCTTAAGAATAAAGCAGATCCTACAAAATATTCAAGACAATTTTACACATGAAAATGACATAACAATGCTATAATAGGAGGTTGCAGTTGTATATTATCAATAATGAATAAAATAATATAATACAATTTCATACAACTTGTATGAATGCAAGACAATTTGAATTCCATAGAGGTCATTCGAATTGGATAGATGAGAGTAGCTTAATTGTCTGTTAGCCACACTAAACAAACCAGTTAACCACTAATCAAGCCGTGATTGACTCTAACTGAGTCCTAATTGAATCAGAGTGCAATAATGACCGATTCTAACCAAATAAAACTCAAATGCATATCAATCAGTAGGTGGTGGTACATCACTAACTCAATTCAAGTCTAATGAAGTGAATTGAATTGAAACTAGTCACCATAATTTGTTAGAGGTTCCTTAAATCATTCCAGTTAACTCAAATGAGCCCAAAATAGACAATGAGATGAGGAATGCGCCTTTCCAACTCAACTTAATTGATTGTTATGTGAAAAAAAAATTAGTTAACTGATTGGTGCACTTATGACAAGTAGATCACCCCAGCTTTTCTCCCTGATTGAAGGAGGAAGCCTACTTATCCTCCCTTATTGAAGGAGAAGGCTTAGTTGGCCTCCCTGATTAAAGGAGGGCATGGGTGTGTTGATGTCAAGAGTGCACTAGTTTTCTAATATTGATGTCAATTTGAGTCAATTAACTTAGGATAGTGGGTAATTAGGACAAAATTGACCAAATAGGTGTGTGTTTTGAATAATGACTCCAACATGGTTGATCTTAACGATTTCAAGAATGATGAAGTGAAATAAATAGTTCAATGCGATGATGATGAGTGAATGTTAAGTCATCTAGAGGAAATTACTAAAGAAAACATTGTTATATATATCGCCAGTTGCTGAGCCATGAAGTTGAGGGTTAGACAGTTCATAATACTCTACCTCATCGATGTGGAGCCCCAGGCTGGATAGAATTGAATACATCTCAAGTTAGTGTTGTAAAGAGCGTTTTGCAAAAGCATGTGAGTTTAATTCATGGCCCTCCCAAGACAAGAAAGATTGTCACCCCAGTAGATATTGTATACCATTTATCCAAGCAGGTTCAAGGTTCGGTCTTGGTACGTGCTCCAAGTAAAGTTGTTGTTGATCAACTTGCAGAGAAAATTAGTGCCACGAGTTTGAAGGTTGTAAAACTATGTGCAAAATAAAGGGATGCAGTGAGTTCTCTGGTTGAACATTTAACACTGCATTATCAGGTTAGGCACCTCGACACATCAGTTATCACAAATATTCGTGTGATATCATTTTTAACAGAGAAATTGCAATATTTTCGTTGTAGGCATAGCGATTTTAGCAGTGACGATAGAAGAATCATGGATCAATGATTCAGATCAAAGGTCAACATCATCCAACGGTGTGCAACAATTCCACTAGTAAAGAAGCGAGAAAGTTAATTTTTTGAGACATTGTGGAATGGTTTTAAACTGCATATGAAATCAACTGTCAAATCGGTAGGTGAAGGATATCTACGAAGGAGATGGATTCCACTACGAGAACTTGCTCAGAGGAATGAAATTTCAAGATCAACAAAATTGGGTATAGGAGCAATGTTCTGATAGCTCAGTTCATAGCCGAATATAGATCAATGGTCCACATATTGAAAGTGCATGGATGAATAAAACCTTCGGGATCAATTAAATTCTGTATTGGAAGGAAACTTGCAACACGTGTTGACCCGACATTGTTTTGGAAAATAGATCGACGAGTATCAAATATTCCACTAGGTGGATGTGAAGGAAGATTAACACCCAAGGAACTGAGCGGAATTTCTAGGTAGGATAAAATACATTTGTAGGTAGGATGTGGTAGAATGGGTATTTCTGGTGAGATCTCAATTAACAAGCAATTTTTCACTTGATGGTGCTATAGACTTATTGAATTCGAAAGGGATGATAGATGCAGGCCCATTAGCTCTTATCGATGGTGTAGATAGGTTGTATGGAAAATATACGTAGGTTTTTAATGATTTCCAGCGCCCCCTCTTCTTTAGTCTGAAGATGAGCATTCCCTTAGTAGAAAAAAGAGTTTTGAAGTATTATGTTTTAGCATTCCTTTGCAACATTTCCATCTGCTATCAGAGATCCATTGGTTAATGTTGGTCCATTGAAAATTTCACTACTAAACTATGAACAAATGGATATCTTAATGTAATAAGTGTTGCAAAACAAAACAATTATAAAATGGTTGTAAAGGAATATGGAATTTGTATCATAATGGCTCACATAGCCATGCATCTTATTTTATAAAATTAATGCCAGATGAGGATAGCGTTCATGCCTATTTGATCATAAGTTTGTAGTCTCATACTATGGTTCTTGATATTTCTGGTAGACTAAGAGGAGTTACATAAATCCTTGATTACTATATTGATCGGTGTACAATTTTAGCAGGCACCAAAAGGAAAATATTTTGAGGAAAGTAGATTATCCAATAGAATTGGACGCTCTATATTTTTATTTTGATGAGCATATAGAGAATATGACAAAGCTATGAAAACTTATCAGAAAGGTTTCAAACATGATGAAAACAATTAGGTTAACACTTATAAAATGATAAAGGGAAAAACTCAATATCAAATGTCAATTGAAGCAACTAGGTAAAGTTTTTTACCTCGAAATGACTGTTTTAGTCACTAAGTTCAAACTCCTGTTTCCACCAAAACAAGAGGAATTTTAAAACCAAAGGAGGTTTTTCTTCAAAATGGGCCAATATACAATAAAATATTTCATTTTTTACACAGGTATCATAGTTTAGGATAATCAAAGGGATCTTTACATGGCAATTTTCCATATTTTAATTTTCTCATTTGAGGCATCAAATTCAAATGCATCTTTCGAGGAGCTAGAGGGGGATGTAGAAAGACAGATACATGGGTGTTGTCTGGAACATGTTGAGTTACAAAAGAATCTCTCATATTTCACACATCTATCATCCTTTGAGATATGCAGGTAGGGATTTGAAGCCTATTTTTCAATAATCCGCTTCCTAGAAGGAAGGAAATCAGTTGTAACTGTTTTTATTTTGAGAATGTAGTTAGATTTTGAATTTAATATCGAGTATATGTAGTTTTAATATATATTTAGATGTAATAGATAGATTTAGGGTTGTATTTTCAAGATAAAATGGGATCTTTGATTGTAATGGCTTCAATGTTTAAGAACGAATAAAATTACAGAGATCTAATGTTGAAGGCTTTCTATGGCAGAGATTCTTGTGCCATCACTTTCCTTAGTAAGTGATCTTATTGTGTAATTGTTTTTCTAGTTTCCCACTTTATTCTATGTTTTCTTTCATGTTTTAACAATAGTTTATGGACTAGAATTCATCCTGCATTCCCTAGGTTCATTGTTCAAACATTTTCAAAACAATTTGTTCTAAAGTTTTATAGAATTCAGCCTAGTTAGGTGCTATGTTTAATGGGTTGTCTCTTGTTGTTTTCTAATCAACTTGTAAATGCCTCAATACGGAGGAAATGGTGTATACCCTTCCTCTATCCATGATTCTTTCAAACCCCAACCTCTTGCAACCTAAATCATCTCTGATTTTTTACTCCATTGCCCAATGGTGTCCTCCATGGTTGTTGAGCCTCATTTTGTTATCATTTTTGGCGATTAAATAACACATTTTAACACATATTTTATTATCTTTAGTATGTTTTATGTCATGCAGATCATTATTTCAGCACAAGGTAAGGACAAATTTGATGTTACTATAATTGTGGTTATTAATATCATTTTTATCATTTTATTAACTCAAAACTATATTATTTAAAGCATATTTAATGTATTATTTGATATGTATATTTGTTTGGAGATTTTATAGTTCGTTTGGGAAAATTAACAACAAAATGTATTCATCCTTCCTTTCGCATAACGCATTTAGCTTACGATCTAGCTTGGCGTTCAGCTCATCATCTAGCCGCTGTGTGAGATTCACTGATCATTTGCCATGTGTGCCCTAGATTGACGCACTATACATCCATCTCACAGTTCAGTGTTCCGTTTAGCTCATCGTTCAGCTCACTCATTAGTATGCATGCTTTCCATAGTTGGTTTTGAGCATTTAAACATAAAACAGTTTGTAAATCTCCTTAGCTTGCCATCATGCCAACTTTCTCTGTGTTGGACTAATGCATTTAACTCATGCTTTGAAAGCTTCGCCACCTATCTGATCATCATACACGCGTTCAAAGGAATTGACATTTTCTGTTAACTCACAGCCTCCTCTGTCTTAATACTCAACTATCATAAGCCAGTGCATTTAAGGGATAGAACGGCCTGCGTTCCAGAAGACCGACTATTTCGCCGCCCCTGCTCTCCACAACACCACTAGTTTGCATCCTCGCGCTGATGAGGGACCTATGTTCCAGAAACTTGCTATTGTGTATAGACCTGCGTTCAACACCAGCTTATCAACCACGCCAAGGAAGGGATTCACACCACGATGAAGAGGATCTTCCCACACGACGGAAGAATATCACTCCACATCAAGCATGTTGTAGAAGCCTATTCATGCTAAAGAAGGAGCAGACTCGTCATGTTATGCCACGATCACGCTGAATGAAGAGCCATACTATGCATTGGTTGCAAATCAATTATGTTATTTAAATATTGACTTAAATTAGAGAGCAGTTGACCTTTAGGGTCAACTTTCTCATTTCTCATGTAAACAATATATATCAGTCTCTGAATACAGAGCAAAGCTAGCCAGAGTCAGAAGTCAATTAGTCATAGTTTTTATAAGTGTTGTAATTATGTTTCTAAAGTTGAATAAAGAATTGTATGCATTGTTGTTGAACATTGCGTTTGATTAGGAGTTAGCAAACTTCACCCCTGATTGTTTAGAGGGCCCCTCATCAACTAGAGGTTCATTTCTTTGTTTAATTTAGTTCTTTATTTTCTGTTTTAGCTAGTTTAGTTTAATTTTGCAGTTTGTTTGCATTAGATAATAGTAAATGCTATTTTATTTCATTTTATGTATTGCATTAGCTTAGTTTTTATTGTAGCAATTAAATAAGTAGATGTTCGCGTAGCTTTGCTTTCAATAATTTGTTTTCAGTTATTTGCTCATTAGTTAGTTTATTTACAGTCATTGCATTTCCGTATTTTTTGTAGTTTCTATTTCTAAACACATAGAATAGTTTGCTTCCATTATAATTTAGTCTTCTTTATTTATTTCATGTTATGAATTTGCTTATATAAAATAGTTTCTTTCATTTAAATTCAGTTCTCTTTATTTATTTCTTGCCATGAATTTGTTTAAGTTAATTTCCAGTTTATTAACTAGTTTAATATGCAATGTTTTCTTTTTCCGTTTAAGAGTTAGTTTGAAGTTAATTTGTTGATTAAATAGGTTTATTTATTGATTCTATGCATTAGGTTTAGAACTGCATAACTTCAGCTGAAGAATTAGTTCATTTATGTTAGTTTTTACCATTTTTACTGTACCGACCGCCATTCAGACTGTTTGTCCAGTCTGCCATTCAGCCACCCTTTACAGACCTACTGTTCAGTCTGTCATGTTACCCTTGGTTCTTTTTTTAATTTTTTTTATGTATTTTTGAATTGTTTCTAGTTTTGTTTTGTCAATATTTGGATTATGTTTGTAGTGGTAGTTTTATTTAAGCATTTCAGTTAATGTTTGATTATTTTAAGTTATCGATTAAGTTTTTATCATTTTTATTTTACATATGAATTAAGTTGTTTTTATTCCTTGAATATTAAATACTGATTTTGTTTTACTGTCGTTTTACATCATGGTTGTATTCGTTTACATATAGAATTTAGGGTTAGATGTACTATTTTTAAGAGGAAGTTAAATTATTTGTAATCATAGCAATCATTCTTGTTTTTGGTATGTGTGTATTGAAAAATAAAGTTTAAATATCTTTATTAAGTTTTCTACTTGCTTTTTCAGCTTTCTATTCTTTATAAGATAAGTTGTCATTTTACCACAGCCTTCTGCTTAAGGAGTAGTTAGTTGGTTATTGTCAGTTTAGTTGTTATAATTCTTTTTATGTATGAGTTATTGTCTAAAGTTATAAGTATTACTGTTTATGTCTTTCTTTTTAGTAGCTGTTTAGAATTTGATATTCCAGTTCAGTCCAATTATTTAAGTAGTCTTAGGAGTTTGACTTAGTTTTTCATTTTGAAATATCTTTCGATCTTTTGTTTATTAAAATATCTCCATGACACCGTAGGAGCCTTTTTACCTTTCCATATATTTTGTATCAACTCTAATCTTACCAACCCCAGTTGATAATTAAATATTCGGTGTATTTAAGATAGTAGAACACACCACAACACTTTTGGCGTCGTTGCCGAGGAGTTGTTTTATAAGGTAGAATAAATGGGTTTCCTTTATGAATTTTATATAAATAGATAGATTAATTTTATATTACACAGCAAGAGGAAGGGGATAACACTGAAGATGCAAAGACGACTTCACTGCAAAATTTTCGTGGTGTAACAGCCAGATGCATCCACTATAGTGGGGTTCCCCAAAGCCTTGGTGTTCCTTTTTTGTTTTTGTAAGTGTGTTATTTTCTGCATTTGTCATGTACTTGTTTTTCTTGTTTTAGAATCGACGCATTTGTTATAACAGACGCCCCCAAACCCACCAACAATAGTAATAGCATAAGTTTCCTTTCATTTAGTTTTCTTTTCATGAATAGACTTAGATATCCTCAGGGTAGATTTATTAAGACAGGAAAAGCTATCAACATTATTACTAACTCTTCTAGGGGACATAATACCCCAACTACTAACTCACCAGAAAGGTATCGAAAAACACCTGAAGGGAGTAATTCTGCTTGGAAACGTAAAGAAAATCTTCCAAGAGTTCTTACTAAGGGAACCATAGAAGGAGAAGGAACCTTGACCAGAGGTTCTAACTAACTCATTTCAGAAGAAATTCAGAAGGATCAACCACTAGTATTCTCTAGTTCTCCACTAGTCACAGAACCAAAGGATACGACCTTTTCACTAGTATGGAGTCCGAACATTGTTGACCGTGTTGATCCTGAGTAGGTAAAATCCCTATTTGGAAACCCCACAGATACAATCATCTCACAATTTCAGACATCCATAGTAGAACCTACTTTCCCTCTAGGGTTTAATAAGGAAACAGTTGATCAAATGAATATCTCTCCCAAAATAGAACATTGGGACACTTCATTATCACCTCAAAAGGATATTCCTAGGTATATTTATATTAAAAACCCAGCCTATATGGAGGGACCGGGAGAGAATGAATATCATAACGAAGTTAGAAATAATGAAGGAGAAGGAGAAAATCAAACTGAGGCTACCTTCAGGTTTTCTATCCTAGACATTGTACTGGATGTAAATATGAAAAACATCCCTCCTTCTTCTTTACCTACTTTTTATGGAAGAAGTAATGAGGACCCAAACACATTCTTGTTCAAGTTTGATATTCTTTGTAGGAGCCATAATTACATAGAAGATGATCACAAACTAAAACTCTTTCCCTCTACATTGAAAAATTCTACCTTGCGATGGTTCATGGGATTAGGTGAATCCACTATCAAGACTTGGGATGACATGAGAACCTCATTCTTGTGAAAGTATCAAGAATACTGCAAACCTAAAGACTCTTGACATGATATATTCAAGATACAACAACTTGATGATGAAATCCTAGAGTATTATCTCAAAAGGTTCATTCATACACTTCATAAATGAAAGTATCATGACCTTCAAGAAGATGCAGTACATACACTTTTTCTCAAAGGAATCTCCAAAGACTTGCTAGAGAGTCTTAATCTCACAGTAGCTGGTGATATTTCCCATAAGACTTTTGCACAGATTGGTGAGATGTGTAAAAATTATTCTAGAAGTAGGGGGAAAGTCGGGAAAACTTTTTCGAGATCCTTATAGTAGAAATATAAGAGGAAATGTTCCTAGTTTAGGAGGATTTACAAGGATGGAATTAGGTAACCTATTGGATAATTTTAAGACTAACATCTTAGGAGCCATGGGTTCTCAATTAGATTCTTTACAAGCTAAGAAAAGGGAAGATGAAGAATGGGAAGCAATGAGTATTTTTTTTCGAAGGTTTAGAACAAAAAATCCCCGAAGGGAATGTCCGTTAAACAACATTTCTGTATGTCCCATCTGTATAGAGGAACATCCGACAGATAACTGCCTATCCTTTCCTGGATTTCAAGGCATCTATAAGAGTGGGGATGTAGGTGAAACATCTAGGATGCCTCCTTGGAAATCTAGAGATCAACCAATGTACCATAATTTTCCACCACAATCCCTACCCTATTACTCTTCATACCAACAACCCCAACAACGGAACAATCCTAGTTGGCAGAGTTGGCCACCTCAATATCCTCCTCCTCAATTTCCACAGCAATAGTATTGGTCACAAGGGTGGAGAGTACATCCATACCCTCAGTCACAACCTATCCCTCCACTTAATAATCCTTATCCTCAACATCAACTAAATTTCTAGCAGCATTTGCTTGGATTTGTACCTCCAGCTCCTCTCATTGCATAACAACCTCATCACTTCCAAAATACAAATCCTTCACGACCAACATTATTACCTGCCCAACCGATACCTAACCCTAATAATAAGCCAACTCAAGATCTTAACAATATTGAGTTGCGAACTCTTCCATCCTACCTTATTTCGACTGTACCTATACATGAGATTCAATTACGGTCTGGAAGAGTTGTTAATGATAAACCCATAATATCACTCATCATTCGTGAGGAAAATGATGAAGAAGAATATTCAAATGAACCCATGAATGATGCCATTTTGGAGGATGTGAATATTTCAAAAGTTCCAGTACCTACCCATCCTCCCCAAGAACTTATTCAGGAACAAAGAATTCCTCCATTTCTAGCAAGACTAGTAATAGAAAAACCCATAGTTCACTCTGAGTACGATATCTTAAATGAATTAAAGCATATATGTGTCAAAATCTCGTTATTGCAAGCTATTAAAGACATACCAATTTACACTAAGGTTATAAATGAATTATGCATTAAACGTCTAGGGAAGAAACAAAAAGATTCCCTTACAATTCATGTCATAGGAGAGATGTCTGAATATATGAAAGATCAGTCCTGGATTGCAAAATATACAAATCCAAGAGCCCGAGTAGTGACTATAATTATAAATAATACCACCATAGGTAACACATTAATCAATTTAGGATCATCCATCAATATGATTACCACCGCAGTTTTAGAATTTTTACAGTTGGGACAATTTCTTCAAGCTACCCCTTCCATCTTCGAACTAGTAGACCGTACTACGGTTAATCCTATTGGAGTCCTGGATGACATTAATGTATCAGTAGCTTCATGAGAATACCCAATTGAGTTTATGATAATAGAATCAAAAGATCCTTCTAAACGAAATCATATCATCTTGGGAAGACCATGGTTATCTACTGTCAATGCTTTTATAGGATGTAGGGATGGGGAGATGACCATTTCCAATGGGTTGTCTACCCAAAGACTTATTTTATATCCCCCAGAACCACCAATAACTGAAAATTAATGGTCGTTAAATTGTTCCTTTGGGGACGAATATTTTGATGACCTTTCCTTTCCTAGTGATTTTTCCTGATCATTGCAGGAGCAGACTACTGATAATGTATTGAATCAGTTTATTTCCTCCACCACTAGTATAGATTTTCCTCAGTCCTTTGCTAAATTTGATCAAATATTTGGAGATCAGTTTCAGGAATAGTATGGCTCTCTTAATGTTTACAAAAGCACCTTGTGTCTTCACCATCTTAGATCATACAGGACCTTTCACCATACCTTGTGAAGTTGGCCCTGAAAAATTTTTACACATAAATGTAGGATTAAGTGAAGATAAAAAATATCAACTACTTAAGGTTCTTAAAAAGACAAGACAGAGCATTTGCATGGGAATACATTGATATGAAGGGTATACACCCTGACACATGTATTCACCACATTTATATGGATCCAAATATTCCACCTGTAAGACAGCCTCAGAGGAGGATGAATCCTTCTTTGAAGGAGGTAGTAAAAGAAGAATTACAAAAACTCATTTTTTCCAGTTTCATCTATCCTATTTCTGATAGAAAATGGGTGTCTCCTCTAGTAGTAGTTCCAAATAAAGTTACAAGGAAATGGCTTATTTGTGTTGATTTTAGGGAACTGAACAAAGCCACTCTTAAAGACTACTTTCCTTTTCCCTTTATTGACGAAGTATTAGATACCTTGTCAGGTAAGTAGTATTTTTCCTTTCTTGACAGATATAGTGGATACAATCAGATCCTAGTAGCACCTGAAGATCAGGATAAGACCACTTTTACATGTCCTTAGCTGACATTTCCTTATTGAGTTTTTCCACCTGGCTTATGTAATGCACCCGCTACTTTTTAGCGAGCAGTATTAGGCATCTTTTATGATCTTATACATGACTGTGTTGAGGTATACATGGATGATTTTACAACCTATGGCAATACTTTTCAAGAAGCTCTTGACAACCTCGAGAAATTTTTGATCCGATGTCAAGAGATAAACTTAGGTCTTAGTAATGAAAAGTGTAAAATGTTACTGACGGAAGGTATAGTTCTAGGACACCATATTTATTCTCAAGGAATTAAGGTAGACCCTACTAAGATCGAAGTAATAGTTGGCCTTCCATCTCCAAAAACCCAGAAGGAGGTATGAATATTTTTGGGTCATGCAAGCTATTATTGCCGTTTTATTGAAAACTTTAGAAAGATAGCTGCACAAATGTTTAAATTGATCATAAAAGATGTAGAGTTCCAATGGAAAAAATCTTTTCAAAATTCTTTTGAGAATTTAAAAGCTAAACTATCAGTAGCACCAATACTTAGGGGCCCTGACTGGACCCTTCCCTTTCATATATCTACTGATGCTTCTGATACGACCATAGGTGGAGTCCTAGGACAAAAATAAGGACAAATACCTTATTCCATCTATTTTATCAGCAAAAATCTTTCTCCTGCCGAATTAAACTATACCGTTACTGAGAAAGAATTTTGGCAGTAGTTTATGCTATTAATAAATTCCGTCATTATATTACAGGGTACAAAGTTTTTGTGCACACCGATCACTCTTCCATTAGATTCTTAATGAATAAACCGATCACCAATGGTAGATTTACCTAGTGGCTTATCCTATTGCAATAATTTAATATTACCATCATTGATCGACCTGGTAAAGAAAACTCAGTAGCATATTTTCTTTCTTGTATACAACACGATAATGATATTAAACCTATTGATGATACTTTTCTTGACGAAAATCTGTTCATTGTATCTGTTCAAACCCCTTGGTTTGCTCATATTGCAAACTATCTAGGGACTAGAAAAGTACCACACCATTTGGCTCCATACGAGAAATGCAGCATAATAGTACAAATTTCTAACTTTTCCTAGGTTAATAATGACCTCTTTCGCACTGGCACAGATCTTATTATTAGAAGGTGTGTGCATGAAGATGAAATGACAGATATCCTCTGAGCATGCCATGATGGACCATGTGGAGGCTACTTTTCGGATAAACCGACAGCATACAAAGTACTATACTCTGGTTATTACTAGCCAAGCATTTTGAAGGATGTTGCCAAGTATGTTAAACGATGTCATAGTTGTCAAAGAATGGGTAGACCCACAACATCAGACCAAATTCCTTTACATCCATAGGTCATGATTGATCCTTTCGGAAAATGGGCTCTTGATTTTGTAGGACCAATCTCTCCCATGTCTCGTAAAAAGAAATATATCTTGGTTTGTACAGATTATGTTACCAAATGGGTAGAAGCTAAAGCTTTATTTAGGGCTATAGAGAAATTAGTAGTAGAATTCATATATGAAGAAATATTTACTCGATTTGGTGTACCCAGAGAAATTGTCACAGACCAAGGTACCCAATTCACTTCCAAATTAATGCAAGAGCTCACTACAAAGTATGGTATCCGGCATTGTAAGTCCTCACCTTACCATCCTCAAGCTAATGGCCAGGTAGAATCAACCAATAAACTATTAGAATCTATTTTAACCAATACCATTCACTTACATCATAAGGATTGGGCGGATAGACTTCCCGAGGCTTTATGGGCCTATAGGATAACATGGAGAAATACTACCGGACATACCCCCTATGAGTTAGTATATGGAAAACAAGTCCTTTTACCTATTGAATTTCAAGTTAAAACCTTTCATATGGTAGCACAGTTAGGTGTGTATTTGGACGAAGCATAGAAACAACAAATCCTACAGATTAATGAATTAGATGAAATTAGACAGGATGCACTCCTAAGAACCATGCTAATACAAAATCAACGAAAGAAATGGCATGATAAATTTATCAAGAAAAAGAAATTTAATGCTGGAGATTGGGCATTACTATTCGATTCACTGTTCAAAAAATTTAAAGGAAAATTAGCTACCCGTTGGTTGGGCCCTTATGAGGTAGTTACAGCTTTTGAAAATGGACCAGTAAAAATCAAAACAATTGATGGTTCAGAAGTTTCCTTTATAGTGAATGGACATATACTTAGGCTTTATCATCAACCAACATCTAGACAGGATTGTGTACAAAATGTTTTACAGCACAGAGAAATGGAATTGATTGAAGAGGAAGTTATTCCTCCTCCTCCTGATCCATGAAATCATTTTTGGTTATCATCACTTGCATATATGTAGATATGTTTTTGCTTCTATGAATAAATAAGAGTCACTTCTGATCAAATAAATTACATGTGACTATTTTTCTTTCTATGTTTTTATGAATAAATTGAATCATCTAACAAGTGGTTTTGCAGTTTGATCATGGATACTTTATCTCTATAAGCAACTCATGAAGTATTATCTGGAAAAGGTAATTACGCTCGTAAGGTATCTTAACTTTTCTTAATTTGCAGTTTGTAGCGACAATTATTAGATAGTTTCTGGTATTTTGATTCAAACTCATGTATATTTCTGATTTGTTATTTCAAACAGTGCTTGATAAGACCTATTTTCATTATCATTCATCTTGTGCCTATGGATTACTAGTTCATCCTGTACTTGTTATCAAAACTTGTCTCTCAAATATCTATTTGTGATAACTCGAGAGTAGGTGGAATTTTTTTAACTGTGGGGAACATTACTTATCTCTTCTGAAAAAGATGGATTCTAAGAGTTAAAGAACAACTTTAAGTTATTTTATTTTGACATGATTTATGTTTAAGGCCAGTATGAAAAGCTATTTGTAAGTTTATTTCTGTAAAATTGAATTATGTGTTTTAGCAGGGCTTAGCACACTCTATTACCAATCGACTTCCATATAGTTAATATCATTATATACAAGGCAAATCCGTTGGGCTACTAAACATGCCTACTGGCAGCAGGTCAATGCTAAGTAAAAATTTAAAAACAGGAAGCTCGATAAATGCAAGTAAACCCGTCGGGGTACTGAACAGGATCGCTGGCAGCAAGACTATACTTGCATGGTACCAAGATAAACCTACCGGAGTACTAAATAGGCTTGCTAGCAGTGGGGAAATATTGGGTAAAGAGGTCTAGTTAATGCACTACTATGCACATAATTCATAAAATAATGATCATATATAGGAAATTTTTGAAAAAAAATTATTATAAATAAAATGTTAAGGCCCATTCTCTTTACTATCACTTGATAATTGCTGTAAGTTGGGCTTGGACCTAGCCATCTAATTCAATCAATACCTAGGATGTTATTATCCTAGAAATGGGACCCATAGTTACATCTCTCGCACACTACGGGGTAAACTTGAAGTATTTTATGATGAAAAGACATCTTTACAATGAGGCATAGATGTCTAGTTTTTCCTATGGAATTATTTTGATTATATTATTGTCTCTTTATATGGTCTTTCTAAAGCACTGTTATTCTTCATAAATATACATATCTGAATCACTTTCCTTTACTAGTCAATTTTTCTTTTCTTTATAAAACAATAACTGTATACTCGCACTTTTTATTATCTAAACTAAACTATTCTTCTCCTTTACATGAGGACATGCCATATCTTTGGTTTGCAAGAGGATTAGGAAGATTCAAAACAAAATGTTTTTTTGCTTTTATCTTTTATTATTATTATGACAAAATTGCTTATCTCTGACAAATGTTAAAGTGTTTTCAGGTTATAGTATGAACCATGTTCTTACAAGAAATAAATAAATCAATCAATATGAAGGATTTGACGGAAGACTTTACGAAGGATCTAACTAATGGTTCAGATAATGGACTGAATGAGATATTGTTGTCTTATAGCATGGATGATTAAAATTTGTCAACCAAATTTTGTTTTTGAAAATAGTTTTATTTTTGTATGGATGCTTTGACCTTAAAATTTCTTTTATTATTATTTTACTGTTAGCATCTTTTTATTTTAATACACATGAAAACTATTTTTCTTGTTAACTAAGAATGTTATTTATGCATTTGTGATATTAGTTCAAGCTATCCAAAGTTTTACTTTGGACATGGGTTAACTAATTATAAACTTTATAAATTTATTTATCAAACGCATATGCTTGTTAAATGACACACATCTTGAATTTTGCTATAATAGCATGTTCTCCTAAGAAATCCAAATATTTTACTATTCCATCATTTTTTTTTCTAAGATTGGTAAAATATTTTATATTTTGACATAAAATAAATATTCTTTTATAATATTAAAGTTTAAATCATTCCCTTCATTCTCCAAGTAGAAGACAATTACTAGCGCAACTTTGCCTTCTTCCTTAATCATTTTTATTTTTGCTCAGTGGGACCTGGCATTTCTCTGGTTTCGGGGAATGTTGAGCCTCATTTTGCTATCATTTTTGGCGATTATTTAAAACATATTATCTTTAGTATGTTTTATGTCATGCAGATCGTTATTTCAGTACAAGGTAAGGACAAATTTGATGTTTTATGTCATGTAGATCATTCTTATGATTTTATTAAATTAAAACTATATTTTTTAAAGAATATTTAATGTATTATTTGATATGTATATTTGTTTGCAAATTTTATAGTTCGTTTGGGAAAATTAACAACAAAATGTATTCAGCATTCCTTTTGCATAACGCATTTAGCTTACAATCCAGCTTGGCGTTCATCTCGTCATCCAACTGCTGCGTGAGATTCGCTGATCGTTTTCCATGTGTGCCCTAGATTGACGCACTATACATCCAGCTCATAGTTCAATGTTCTATTTAGCTTGTCGTTCAGCTCGCTCATCAATCTATGCACTGTCCATAGTTGGTTTTGAGCATTTAAACATAAAACAGTTTGTAAATCTCCTTAGCTCACCATCATGCCAACTATCTTTGTGTTGGACTGATGCATTTAACTCATGCTCTGAAAGGTTCGCCACCTAGTTGTCCATCATCCACGCATTCAAAGTAATGGACATTTTTTGTTAACTCATGACCTCCTCTGTTTTAATAATCAACTATCATAAGTCTGTGTGTTTAAGGGATATAATTTCCTGTGTTCCAGAAGACCGACTATGTCACCGCCCTTGCTCTCCACAACACCACCAGTCTACATGCTCACGCTAATGAGGGACTTGTGTTCCAGAAACTTGTTGTTGTGTACAGACCTTGGTTCAACACCATCTTATCAACCACGCCAAGGAAGGGATTCATGCCACGATGAAGAGGATCTTCTCACACAAAGGAATAATATCACTCCACATCAAGCACACTGTAGAAGCCTTTTCACGCTAAAGAAGGATCAAAATCATCACGTTATGCCATGATCACACTGAATGAAGAGCCATACTATGCGTTGGTTGAAAATCAATTATGTGCTTTAAAGATTGACTTAAATTAGAGAGGAGTCGACCTTTAGGGTCGACTTTCTCATCTCTCATGTAAACTATATATCAGTCTCTGAATATAGAGCAAAGTTAGCCAGAGTCAGAAGTCAGTTAGTCATAGTTTTTATAAGCGTTGTAATTATGTTTCTGAAGTTGAATAAAGAGTTGTATGCATTGTTGTTGAAGATTGGGTTTGAGTAGGAGTTAGCAGACTTCACCCCTGATTATTGAGAGGGCCCCTCATTAACCAGAGGTTCATTTCCTTGTTTAATTTAGTTCTTTCTTTTTTGTTTTAGCTAGTTTAGTTCAATTTCCAGTTTGTTTGCATTAGATAAAAAGTTGATGCTATTTTATTTCATTTCTATATTGCATTAGCTTAGTTTTTATTTCAGCAATTAAATAAGTAGATGCCTGCATAGCTTTTCTTTCAGTCATTTGTTTTTATTTATTTGCTTATTAGTTAGTTTATTTACAGTCATTTCATTTTATTGTTGTTTGTAGTTTCTATTTCTAAACATAGAATAGTTTTCTTCCATTAGAATTTAGTCTTGTTTATTTATTTCCTGTTATGAATTTGCTTATATAAAATAGTTTGCTTTCATTTAAATTCAGTTCTGTTTATTTATTTCTTGCAATGAATTTGTTTAACTTAATTTCCAATTTGTTTAAGTTAATTTCTAGTTTATTAATTAGTTTAATATGCAATGTTTTCTTTTTTTATTTAAGAGTTAGTTTTAAGTTAATTTGTTGATTAAATAGGTTTATTTATTGATTCTATGCATTAGGTTTAGAACTGCTTAACTTCAGCTGAAGAATTAGTTCATTTAGGTTAGTTTTTACCATTTTTACTGTACGGACCACCATTCGGACTATCTGTCCAGTCTGCCATTCAGTCACCCTTTACAGACCTAATGTTCAGTCTGTCTTGTAACCCTTGGTTCTATTTTAATTGTCTTTATGTATTTTCAGATTGTTTCTAGTTTTGTTTTGTCAATATTTGGATTATGTTTGTAGTTGGCAATTTTATTTAAGCATTTCAATTAAAGTTTGATTGTTTTACGTTATCGATTAAGGTTTTATCATTTTTCTTTTACATATGAATAAAGTTGGTTTTATTCCTTGAATATTAAATACTGATTTTGTTTTACTTTATTTTATGTCATGGTTATCTTCGTTTGCATATAGATTTTAGGGTTAGATGTAATATTTTTAAGAGGAAGTTAAGTTATTTGTAATCATAGGAATCATTCTTGTTTTCGGTATGTGTGTATTGAAAAATAAAGTTTAAATATCTTTATTAAGTTTTCTACTTGCTTTTTCAGTTTTCTATTTTGTATAAGATAAGTTGTCTTTTTACCCCATCCTTTTGCTTAAGGAATAGTTAGTTGGTTATTTGTCAATTTAGTTGTTATAATTCTTTTTATGTATGAGTTAGTGTCTGAAGTTATAAGTATTATTGTTTATGTCTTTCTTTTTAGTAGTTGTTTAGAATTTGATAGTATTAGGAGTTTGACTGAATTTTTCATTTTGAAAGACCTTCAGATCTTTTGCTTATTAAAATATCTCCACGACACCCTAGGAGCCTTTTTACCTTTGCATATATTTTGTATCAACTCTAATCTTACCAACCCCAGTTGATAATCAAATATTCAGTGTATTTAAGATAGTAGAACACACCACAACAATGATTGTCTTACCAAATCGTTAAAAACAAATTATTCTATCTTAAATTTGACCTTCTGAGTGTTATGATTGAATATCGTGAGTAAAAAGGATTTGAAATCATGCAGACATCTCTCTCTAATTTTATAGGTCAGAATATGATCTAAATTGGTTCTGTGGTTAGCTCAGTATCTACCTTTCACATCCTGGGTACATTCTGAGTGTTAACACTAAGGACACACAAATACGTGTATCTGACATAGACATGGTGACCCCCAGAATCAGGACACAGAGGACACATTATACACACACACACACACACACACACACATATATCCGACATTTTTTAGAAACTAGAACATCTACAAATATTCAATAGAAATTTATCATTAGAATCAATACACATTGCACATTTTGTCATTTACAAATCACAATGAGACACAAAGATGATAGCTCAAGATGTCGAAACCATATTTATTTCAAGGGTACATCCATCATATTTCAGTGGTTGAGGAACATCTATTGGTGGGGAAATACTAACATCCCATGAGCCCTAGATTGAGCCACACATGTGCATGAAGTGTGGTTAATCCTATTATGGTCGTGGACCAACACATGGTACCCATACAACACAGGGACTTCACTTAGTGAACCTCTTACATAGCACGTGCGATCATGGGATATTAAAGAATACCCTTAATTTCAAGAGATATTGGCCCAAACTNCCCTAATACCTGCAATATATTGGTTCAATTTTTTATAATTTTAAAACCCACAATATGAACTAACGTGATAGGATATTGGTCAACAAGTGAAGCCCCCGTGCCATACAATAACAACTGGTCAGGTAAGGAAATTGTATAAACTCTATTATTACTCAATTTAATTTTTCCATATTGTACACATATTAAAATAATCTTAATATATGCAATTTTTAATCTTCTAGAAGCTTGATGCCTCTGTAGGGGGTGGTATTTTACCAGGTGTTGTCGTATCCGAGGTGGAAACAATCAACACTGAGATCATATTTCAACATGTAATTTTGTTAATACGTATCATTTTTTCAATAAATGTTAGTTTATTAATTTTTTAAATGGTATATTATTTAAAATGTTTGAAGTTGTAGGAACCACATTCTGAACAGGATGTGGGAGACATTGATCTTAGTGAATCCCCCCCAGGTGGATTCTATGATTACCTGAGGAATGTAAGTACATGGTTAATGACTGAATCTTGTTCTAATTATTTTTTATTATTGTACTCCTTTATAGATTGCTAATATTTATAATTTTTGAACCTGCAGGTGTTATATGGATCTGCAGAGCGGAAAGATATTGCTAGTAGTGATCCCTCCCATGGTGGAGATATGTCCCAGGAAAATGTAAGTATATTACAACATGTTAATTTTTCAATACATATTATTTCATCCATTCATGTCCATGTCTAACTATGTTAGCACTTTATGATTGCAGACATTAACGCAAATCCCTTAACCACATATTTGGTTTGGATCTCCCCATAGTCCAAACATAGATAAGAATTTTTTCTACACCAGATGACCCTCTTCTGTAAAAAGAGTAGTTGTCCATGATCATGGACCTACGAATTCCATGATAATGTACGCATAGCCTCCGATGACAATTGTCGGTTATCTTTCAATTCACTTCATAACTTCTTTTTCTTAATGTTTTTTTGCATGTTAACAACATCAGGATGGAGATTCATCTATTCCAGACCTTAGTGGGGTTGTTGCTGTTGCAGTTAATGTTTCATATACAATGGGGATAATTCACACAGAGGTCTCTACTTGAATATTTGTACTTGTACAGTTCATTTGTATTATGTATGTACATGCACTATTTCTAACTATTTTATTATTTGGTGAATGTAGCCTCACCTTGGTCCATTACTGCATGTGACTAAGGTTGATGTTTAACCTACGAATCTGGTTGCTACTGAAGAAACCCAGACTCCTACCTCACAACATATTTTTTCGGTGAGATGTTCATTAATTACAAAATTGGTTAGTACTTTATCATGCATGTACATGTTGATAATTACTGAGATAACTGACATAGTTTATTTTATTCGCATAGAAACATTGCGGAGAGGCTCTTAGTAAGGAGGATGACACCAGAGGCACTTATAACCTAGATGGATTCAATGAGTGTTTGTTTTATGTAATTGAGTCGTTTTAAATTTCAAAGTTTGTTAGTGCTTCATTATTAATTTGGTTACCTAATCAAGAAATATGATCTTTGATTTCCAGTCACCAGAGATGCACAGTGGTTGTGGACAGAGGTAACAAGCATTACACAAGAAAAAAACAAGAGGAAGTTTGAGTTTTGATGTTTTAGTCCAGGACAAATCTATACTTTTGTGTACAAGAGGAAGTTATAGTTTTGATGTGTGCTATAGGAAATAGGTACGTTTTTTTTCATGTACATAAATGGCGTTTTGATACATGTACATTGATAGGCCATCTAAGGGCCTTCTATTTTTTTTATTATAGCTTCCATGATATAATAAATATTTCATATTGTCTCTTGATATATTTATAGTTCAATATTATGTGTGATCATACATGTGTGGCCAATGTGAGAATTTATTTACATTGAGATCTAGGATCTAGAGAAATATTCCCAATCTAAGTTATTCACAAAATACACAAGAGAACAGTGAAACTGAAAAAAATAAAACACATAGATGGTGCCAATAACTGATCTTTCTATTAGTGTATAACTTATAGATCTATATGGTACATACTTATAATACAATGGAGAAAATTTGTATCCCTTGGAGTCCACTTGGATGCATAGAAGTGTCAGGCTAGGGTTTGACCCCTAAACCCCCCTAGGTTGACCAATATGATCCCAAAGCATACCAAACAGTCACAAATGCAAGTGTGAACATGTATGGACGCATGATGGATCATAAATGAAGGAATTAAAGGAATGGGTGGACACATGTGTGAGTGGGAGAGTCTCTAGGAGCCAATAAATTCCCAAGAAGACCACAAAACAACCACATTCACACACTAGCACCCCTAGTCAAACATATTCCCTGAATTAAGGGATAAGGAGTAGTATGTAGTCAATGGGAGTGCCTAGTTTGAAAAAATGATCAAACTAGAGAACCTAAAATTTCATTATGATCAAAGTGGATTTCCTCAACTGTGAGTTAATGACACAAAAGTCACCTAATAGACCAATATTGATCAGTATAACCTAAGTAGGATCATAAAACATAACTACAAGACAAATGAAAATTTCCCCTAGGTGTAATACCATGGTACTAAGGTAAATTAATGCTATAACACCCCCCTTAATCCTAAATTAGTACAAATTATACCAAATTTTTATTCAGCCCTTGGGAACTAAGACTCAATTCCCCTCTTACAACAAAAAGTTTTATTTGTCCATGTAAAATGAGGAAAGAGGAAAAACCTCATGGGAAAAATACTCTCTAAGGGATGGAAATGATAGAGATGATAAAAAATGTCTTCAATGGGTCCTCTTCTTCACTTGAATGAGATCAAATAACAACTTCTTGGTGATGGACTTGGTGAATATGTTGTGGATTCCAAGATCATGCATCAATGCATCAATGTGTTGTAGACAAAGATCATATGGAGAGGCCCTTTGATGGTAATCAATTTCTGATGAAGGAGGATCATAAGAATGTATTTTTATGCAGGAATACTCTAATATAGGATAATAATAAATCATGGAAAATATATCTCTACAAACTCTTTCCCAAATAGCATCAAAATATTCAACAAAATCTGCCTCATTTGTAGCTTCCATATCATGGATAAAACCATGAATCTTCTTTCCAAATTGATGAAGCGAATTCATAAATCTGTAACAAATCTCACGAGTCTCTGAAATATAAGAATATATTTCATACACAACATAAAATATTATAGTTATGGTGTCTCCATGAGTGAATGGGTCCATAGTGGGAGAAGAGTGAGAAACTATATCACACTAACAGTTGAGCGAACCTGGAGGGTCTGGAGATTTGAAACTTGAATCATGGGTGGTGAGATCAAGTTGAGACATATGGAAAATAATTCCTATGAAGTCAAATTCCATGGTTTTCCAACCAATGAATTAAATACAAGACATAAAAGCAACATACGCAAGTGACATACCATTGGAAACTAGGCAATTTTGAGATTTTTCAACTAGTTAACTTGAGGGTTGTCGGGTATTTTGGGAATAAAATGGATGGATAAATGAGTATATGAATGTAATAGTATGTATATAATATTTTATATCACCTTCATAATCATAATAGGAGGGAGCTGAATGAATTGCAAAAGATCTTTCAAAAGACACATCGGGAACTAGTAAAAAATGACTAGTTTCTGGAGGAAACTTTGGTGAACTGGTTGGGGTTTATTCCAAGGAAGGGATGGAGGTTTCAGATTCTGATATATAAGAATGTAAATAAAAAATAGAGACATATGAAACATATATATGATAAATGATTTTCTCCCGTGCACACAAATCATGTGCAGGCGTACCATCTTCTTGCAAAATATGGAACATCAATATTGTTCTCCTCAAGGAGATTGGTCATGATGTCCATATTATTTCTGAAGAAATATATTTCATGATGTGAACCTTTGAAATAGACACATGTGGGTCTCTCTCTCATGTTCTTCATGCTCCTGGATTTTGAATCCTCACCAATTGAACTAGAGCTTTCTGTATTCGAATGCCTCTTCTTCTCCTGTCTTTGTTGCTTCAAATCCTTGAATTTATTCTTGCCTTTGGTTTTATTTGACACACCAGAAAAAAGGGATTGATACTTTGTGGATTTTATGGTACCCATTTGCACTAACTTGTCTTTTCCTTGAGTCAATGACTCCACGAAGTCTGCTAGCGCATGCATCCTCTGATTTCTAGCTGTGAGCTTACTTGAGTGAAATGTAGAAACAAACATATAATACTCAAGCCCTAGCTTAGAAAGGATAGAAAATATAGTATGATCATATTTATTCTCTATTCCACACCATTTTAGCTGAAGCACCAGCACTTTGAAATTGGTGAAGAAGTATTGGATTGTCTCATAGTGATTTGGAACCCACGAGATTAGCTCATTTTCTAGATAATATACTCTCATCTAATAAGTATTCCCAAATAGTGACTCAAGATTGAACCAAAATTGATTAGGTGTGCCAAGAATGTCTACATGGAAGACAATATCTCTTGAACTACTGAGACAAAGCATATGAAATGCCTCATCAATTTTGTTGAAGTACTTAGCTTTCTCTACAACAGAGTTGGGATCAGTCCAAGACCCCATGGTGACTCTATGCATTCCTTTCAACCTCACCTGGATCATCATTTCAACATTCCATTCAAAATAGTCGAATGGGGTCAGAATTTCATGAGTATTCTCCATTATTCTTGCGTATTGTGTGACAAAAACATTGTTATACATGTAATGCAAACACTCAAATTTTTTGGAAAATTCCCTAAATAGAAACTCAAACACTTATTTTTTATTTGAAGCTCCACAAAGCTCTTATACCATTTGAGAATTGCTTCATAGTGAGATCTAGGAGCTAGATAAATATTCACAATCTAAGTTATTCACAAAATATGTAAGAGAACAGTAAAATAGAAGAAAATAACACACATAGACGGTGCCAATAACTGATCTTTCTATTAGTGTACAACATGTAGATATGTATGGTACATACTTATAATACAATGGGGAAAATTTTTGATCCATTGGAGGCCATCTGGATGGATACAAGTGTCATGCTAGGATTTGACCCTAAACCCTCCTAAGTTGACCAATAGGCTCCCAAACCATACCAAATAGTCACAAGTGCAAGTTTGAACATGTATGGAGCCAATTTGGATCATAAATGAAGGCATGTTAGGAATAGATGAACACATGTTTGAGTGCAAGAGTCTCTAGGAGCCAATAAATGCCCAAGAAGGCCACATTCACACACTAGTGCCCCTAGTCAAACATATTCCTTGAATTAAGGGATAAGGAGTGGTATGTAATCAATGAGGGCACCTGGATTGATAGAATCATCAAAATAGAGAGCCTCAATTGTCAGTATGATCAAAGTGGAGTGCCTCAAATGTGAGTTAATGAGCCAAAAATCACCTAATAGACCAATATTTATCAATATAACATAAGTAGGATCATATAACATAAGTACAAGACAAATGAAAATGCCTCCTAGGTGTAATACCATGGTACTTGTTAGCACTCCGTTTGCAACAGTCGATTTATGGGCCTGACAGAGCTCGAAAAGGGTCCTATTCATTTGAAAATTATGTGAGCGCCCTTCAAATTATCAAAGGCACATTTTCAATGTTCTGAGACTGTCAAATAAGGAAGAATAGCTCAATCTATAGTGGTAGATTCCACCAGCGGTGAAGACTTGCAACTGCGATAATGATATAGAAAGGCATCGTATACCAATGATCCAGGAAAACAAGGAAGAGGAGCAATGATAGAGCATGTTTTTGGCCAAAAGATGTGAGAGAAGGGTAAAATTTTGGCATTTGCAGAGTCTATTAAAACTGGCAAACAATGAAGGGCCAAGATCAAGGTGAAGCCCAATCAATGGTTCAAAGTAGTTTCACTGAGAAAACATGCTCGATAGAAGGAACTTTCCCAAATCATGAAATAGGTTAAAAGGTGGAAGTATCTGATGGTAGGGATGAAAGCAGAAGCAGATCTATGACCCTAGCTGATTTCACAAGCCAAACTTGAGCGAAGGAAGTCACGATTCCAAATGGTGAAAAGTGGTACTGGCTGCAAAGAATCAACGATCACGACAAGAGTAGAGGTAGATCTACGGCTGTGGATCTTTTTGTGATCTTAAATAGCGTAGACAACATCAGGATCGAGATTCATGAATAGGTGATAGGACCCACTCAGATCGGTGGTTTCATGGGAAGGTCGATCTCGATCGACGGATAAGAAACACGCCTCGGTTTAAAGTTGCTCATTGTATCAAGATAAGAGAAGTTGGTGGTAGAAGTAAAGAAATGTGGTCGATGGACGTGAAAGGTTCCCCAAATTGGAGGGCTGAGGAGTCTTCAAGGCTGTAAGTTTCACATAAAGCATAGAGCTGACAGTAGAAGAGACGTTCCCACAGATGATCTTCCTCCCAGCAGATTGGTCAATTCCCCTGACGCCATTTTTGATAGGCCTAAGGCAAATGTCATGTCTAATGACACTAACTTTCCCAGCTCACAAGTCTGGCACATGGTCCACAAAGAAGAGAGAAATAGGGAAGCAGGAGGTTCAGGTTGTTGAGACGACGAACTTGGCATCTACATGAAGCAAAGAGACACTATGAACTGAATCTTCTCGACGCCGCCATCACAGTGAGTGAAAAGGAAAAAAAGTATGCTTGAAATGGTCCGAGTCGGCAACTAACCATCAGCAAGAAACATAGGGATCACTTTCACGTACCATGATAAAGAAAACTCTGCGTTGTCTGTCCATGTTACCATGCGCTACAACTCCATGATGTTTATTCACATTTATAAATCACGGTGATAGTTCCACTCTCTAGACTATTAATGTTTGATTGCGACTAGAAACGGTTTTTAGGTTGGTTTCGAAGAATAGTCTCAGTGCCAAAATAGTATAAATACACTCCCGATAGAGGGAGATAAGGGTTGGTTGGGAAACTTTCAAGGGCTGAGTCTCTCCATTGTAATCACATTGTAATTAGCCTCTAATTTCCATGTTATGAATAAATTTGTAGAGGAAGGATTGTATTTCATGATAGAGATTCCTGTGTCGTTTCTTCTTTCAATATGTAATCTCTTTATGTGAAATGTTCATCTCGTTTTCATTCCAGTTTGTTAATTTATTTCATGTCTAAAATGAGTGTATAATAGTTTGGAATTCATACACGCTATGTTTCATCTGTTGTTTTAGATATTCATTTAAGTTTTCTTCTAAAGTTACGTATAATTCATCTATTTGGTGCTCTGCATGATGGACTATTCCCTCTCATCTTCTAATCACCTGCTGAATATCTCCTAATTGCAAGATCGATGGCTCTCTTGCCTCTATTTGTAAATTTACTCCATTCTTTACCTCCTGCAATATGTTCCCTACCCGGATCTTCGAATCCATTTCCCAATGGTTCCTTACTCTAATAGTCCCACCTACATCTTACATTAACGTACCCACCCCATTCAGGAGTCTGGCCTCCTGACCATTCTTGATCAAATATCCTATGTAAAGTAAACCTAAAAACAAGCGAGAGATCCCTCTCTAACTACGCAGGGCTAGATGCATAGTCTAAAGTGATTATGTTGTTTCCCAGGAGAGAACCCTTTTCCTCCCAACCTATGGGCTCAATCTCGTCGCTAACAAACTGGCACCATTACCGGGGACAAGATTTAAGATCATCCCTAGGAAGAATGACATAGTTTTAGATCTGGTTGTTGATGGTGAACAATGATCAGACATCAAGAAGGTTGAGCACTTTTCACCTAGCGACTCCACTCTTGAAGGATTCAGACTTCAGCGACTTCACTGGTGGTATGACCCAGAAATCAAATGGTCATAAAAACTAACAGGCTCCACCAGGGAGAATGGACTCCTTGCAAGGCCCAAAAATGCATGGTGAAAGGTTAAGATACTCAAGTTTACATTTCTTCCAAGATGCATTGTCTTGTCTTGTAATTTTGTTCCTATACTTTCCTAAATTTATCAAAACAGCCTTCTATGGTTCAATTCATTTGGAACAAAGCTATGAATATATTCCTATTTATCCTTCTTTATGAACCAAAAGCATTGCATCGTCTTGTACATTTTATTTTGACCAAGATTTTTCTTCCGAAGCTCATGACGTTAAAGGTCACCCCTGTGAACCTCATGAAACCTCAGTTAATAGCGTATCTATTGCACCTAACCTAGACACTCCCAGTATTCCAAGCCAGTACAAACCACTACAATTTCCTCCTATACTCCATGATTTTCCTTTGAAACATTACCAGTACTTCCCAAATTTGATGGAGAATCCAAAGACTTCACTGCTGATAAATATTTAGAAGCCTTTGAACATTTCTCTGACCTTTTTTAGATAGAACATGATGATGTTTGCATGAGGAATTTCACCCAGTCTTTGCCAGGAAATTCTAAATAATGGTTCAAACACTTGCAACCTAAGTCCATCAATACCTAGGAAGAGTTTTCTTGCACCCTTTTGAAGTTCTGGGGTTGGAGAAGGCCACTGGATTAAATAATTTCAGAATTTTATTCCCTAAAGAGGCATGAGGGTGATGCCATATGTAGTTTTAACAGATGATTTGCAAGCTTTTATTATAACATGCCAAAAGAGGTACAACCTCTTGAGAATGCTGCTAAGATCTATTATGCCTCCACCTTTCCCCCTGAGTTGTCCTTGCTTCTTTTGGAAATAAAATCAGCCACTTTGCAGCATATGTTTACTGATTGTTTGGAGGTTGAGGAAAAACTTAAAATATCCCAAAGATTATCGGGACAAGACAGTCGTGATGAAATAAAAGATACTTTAAAATTTGTTGGGCCCTACAAACAAAAGGGGCGAGTCCTTGTTTATCCAAAGCTTTCACTTGCTAGACAGGAAGATGATCAGCCTGATGTAGAAACGGATGGGTTTGCAGGCCTATTTTCTAAAGGTTGCAATCTACTGAGCACCAGGTCTATTAATGACAATTTTAGAAGGGATTTCGGTGTACCTATGTATTATGAGTATGAGGAGGAGTATCTGGAGGCTATACTTGAAGATTCGGTTATAGAACCAAGGTCTTCTAATGAATAAAATCAAGCTGCAATCCAAAGTTAGAAGGTTGAGACAGGAAAGAATGGTGAATGTGCTAGAGGTGATAGCCTACCCTTGTGTTATTCCTCTTTTGAATTAATATGACACATGATTAAATCCTCTAAGTAGAAACAGAAGTTAGAGGCTATGGTGCATTCTAGAAACTTATGTGGAAAATAAGATGATAAAGATAAATAGTTGTGCAATCCCTCTCCATTTATTGATACGTCAGGAGTTTGTGATGAGGTGTTGATTCATGAAGGAGGAAGCACTCCTCAAATAAATGCACTTTTTAATTTTCTACCTTCAGGAATATCACCCCATAAAGGAGGAATATGCCTACTCGATTCTGTTAAAGAAAAGGAGGACGTTCATGTTGAGGCACATGAAGAAAGTGGAGCTCTAGTTTCAAAGATTTTGAGCGAAAGGATGGATGTTTTCATTGGAGAAATATTCTGTGGGCCCTTTTCTAGTATATTCCAAGTATCATCCTGATAGATCACTAGAGGAAGGGATTCCTGGACAGCTTTCCCATGAACAAATGACAGGATATACTGGAGGTTGCCATGTTTTCTATGACCCCATAGTAGAATACATGGAAAGGATGGGTAATGGTAATGACTAGTCACATCTCTGCTGTAAATATCACTTTATTTGTTATATCCTTTTTCCATTATGCATTTCACTCCTGTTCATCAAACATGAAAAGGAAACAAAATTATTAAGCAAGATGCTTGATTGGCTTCATTGGAAGTCCGATTTCACTTAATTGCACTTGTACACTAAATTAGGTAGAGTAGGTAGGAACAAATAAGCTCGGAAATCATCGAGAATTTCCTTCATTATTGTTTATTTTTCTTTCATTTTCAGTTGTAAGCATAGGTTTGCAGTCACAACTGTTCTTAGTTTCAGAGTGTGGCTAAGAGCATAGTTTGCAGAGTGACATAAATTTGCTAAAGAAGTAGCCCAGAGAAGAATGAAGGTTTCAAAGGAAATATTGGGGATGACCCAATGGATTTGGCACTTGGTATATGGGGGTTCTTTGCTACCTCATTGGGAGGATAGCATCCCTCGTGGAGCCAGCTATTAGCACTGTGTTTGCAGCAGTCGATTTATGGGCCTGACAGAGCTCAAAATGGGTCCTATTCATTTGAAAATTATGTGAGTTCCATTAAGACTATCAGAGGCACATTTTCTATGTTCTGAGACCTTCAAATAAGGAAGAAGAGCTCAATATACAGTGGTATATTCCTCTGGAGGTGAAGACTTGCAGCTGCGACAATGATAGAGAAAGGAATCGTAGACCAATGATCTGGGAGCACAAGGAAGAGGAGCGACGATAGAGCGTGTTTTTTGACAAAATATGTGAGAGAAGGGTCAAAGTTTGGAATTCATAGAGTCTATTAAAAATGGAAAATAATGAAGGGCCAAGATCAAGGCGAAGCCCAATCAACGGCCCGAAGCGGTTTCGCTTAGCAAACATGCTCGATAGAAGGAACTTTCCCAAATCATGAAACAATTTAGAAGGTGGAAGTATCTGAAAAAAGGGATGAAAGCAGAAGTGGATCTAAAGCCCTACCTGATTTCGCAAGACAAACTTGTGTGGAGGAATTAATGATTCCAAATCGTGAAAAGTGGTACCGACTGCAAAGAATCAATAATCACGACAAGAGTAGAGGTAGATCTATGACTGTGGTTCTTTTCATGATCTAAACTAGCACGGACAATGTCAATATCCTGATTCACGAAGAGGTGATAGGACCCACTCAGATAGATGGTTGCATGAGAAGGTTGATCTTGATCGACGGATAAGAAACATGTTGTGGTTTAAAGTTGCTTGTTGTATCAAGAGAAGAGAAGTTGGTGGCAAAAGTAAAGAAATGTGGATGATGGACATGAAAGGTTCCCCAAATCGAAGGGCTGAGGAGGCCTCAAGGCTGCAAGTTTCACATCCAGCACAGAGCTAATAGTAGAAGAGACTTTCCCATTCATGATATTCCTCCCAACAGATTGGTCGATTCCACCGACGCCATTTGTGATAGGCCTAAGGAAAAGGTCATGTCCAATAACACTTACTTTCTCAGCTCACAAGTATGGCACATGGTCCATGTAGAAGAGAGCAGTAGGGAAGAAGGGGGTTCAAGTTATTGAGATGACAAACTTGGCATCTACATGAAGCAAAGAGATGCCGCAAACTGAATCCGCTCAATGCCACCATCATAGTGAGCAAAAAGGAAAAAAGGTATGTCTGAAATGGTCCGAGTCGGCAACTGACCATTAGCAAGAAACATACGGATCTCTTTCATGTACCATGATAAAGAAAACTCTACATTGTCAGTCCGCATTACCATGCGCTACAGCTCCATGATGTTTATTCACATTTATAAATCATGGAGATAGTTCCACTCTCTATACTGTTACTATTTTATTGCGACTGGAAACAGTTTTTAGGTTGGTTTTAAAGAATAGTCTCAGTGCCGAAATAGTATAAATACACTCTCGATAGAGGGAGATAAGGGTTGGTTAGGAAAATTTCAAGGTCTGAGGCTCTCCATTGTAATTAGTCTCTAATTTGCGTGTTATGAATAAATTTGCAGAGGAAGGATTGTCTTTCATGACAGAGATTCCTGTGTCGTTGCTTATTTCAATATGTAATCTCTTTACGTGAAATGTTCATCTCGTTTTCATTCTAGTTTGTTAATTATTTCATGTGTGAAATGAGTGTATAATAGTTTGGAATTCATACATTCTATGCTTCATCTGTTGTTTCAGATATTCATTTAAGTTTTCTTCTAAAGTTACATATAATTCATCTTGTTGGTGCTCTACGTGATGGATTGTTCCCTCTCATCTACTAATCACCCGCTAAATATCTCCTGATTGCAACATCGACGGCTATCTTGCCTCTATTTGTAAATTTACACCATTCTTTACCTCCTGCAATATGTTCCCTACCCGAACCTACGACTCCATTGACCAATGGTTCCTTACTCTGATAGTCCCACCTACATCTTACATTAACACACTCGCCCCATTTAGTAGTCTAGCCTCCTGACCATTCTTGATCGAATATCCTACATAAAGTAAACCTGAAAACAAGCGAGAGATCCCTCTTTGACTGCACAGGGCTAGAGGCACAGTCTAAAGCGGTTCTGTTGTTTCCCACGAGAGAACTCTTTTTTTCCCAACCTATGGGCTCAATCACGGTGCTAAGAGTACTAAGGTATATTACTTCTATAGCAACCAATAATGTTTCCATGCATAATGTTCCCAATTTTTGATAGATTTTATGATTGCATGGAGATATGAGTTATAAATTTGAGAACAATGCACAATTACAACATTGCATAATGACGAAAATGTAAATTTAAATTGTTCTTGACCACAATCCAATTGCATATACAATGTTAAATTGTATTCACAACAATGCAACATCCCTAACACACTTAAGCACCCAACACACCTAATAAATTGACCAGAATAAGTGGAATACATAAGAACCTCACCAACACAACAACCTAACAAACATTTAAATGATGCACAAAGTTGACACACCGAAGTGATGCACCTGTGTGGACCACATAAATTAAATTGGTGTTTGGCCTGATGAATTTCATCTAACGAAGATATGGGGTGCACATATATCATCTATTAAAAAATACATAGAGGTGATGGATGAAATACAACAGATAATAAACCATGTGTATGAATAGTTGCATACCCAAAACAAAATTACAAATGACTTGAATACTTTAAAGGACCATTCCGGAGTTGGTAATTAGTTGCAATATTACTATTTGTTATTTTTCTACCTGTTTCTAAAATGAAAGCGATGAACTTGAGTCCACAACCATTTTTGAACTTGTATTTGATTGAATTGGACTTGAACAAAGAGTTCTTATATCCAATAATTATATCCAACCATATTTGTGTGATGAATGTGACTAATAATGAATGTGATAAAAATCTAGTGTACTTTCTTGGCCCTATTATTTCCATAGAGTTATTTAATAAATTTCTCTATTATATTTGTTGTATGCTAGTATAAAAACTTCTTTCATGTATTGTGTCCTTTAAAATTAGGTACAGTGATTATATAATATAAAATAAACTAAAGCTTCCTAATCTCTAGCATTTATCCAGTAGTACATTAAAATAGTTCGATTATAAGAGGAATACTAGAAACAAAATGTACTTATGAGGTATCCTTGTTCCATGTACCTCAAATGTGTAACACTTCTTCAAACATAGATATCAACGGAAATAATTAACCATAAATTAGTCTAAATAATTTAGTAAAGAGAAAGAAAAATATTTGAGTATTAAATTGATAATCTATGATTTTCACATTAACTAAATATAGGTTTAAACACTAGGTAGAAAGTAGAAATATACCTATTAAATTGAGTGAATGTGTTATTTCTAAATAAAAGAATAAAAGGAATGTAATATTGGACTAGATGATAGAAAGTAGAAACATTTGAGTTATATGAATGACATAATAAGGAAAATATCCACATATCTAAATTGCAACACTTGATGGATAACAAAGTTGGAATGACCACATTCCACCCAACCATAGACTTCTAAGAAACCAATTAAATTTCTCAAATAGTCACCCCCCAGGATGAACCGTGACAACATAGGGATGAACACCTCATACAGGCTTTCAAGGACACCTGTTGAATCCCTACTAGAGGCATAGAATTACAACACTGCAACAAAAATACGTTCTGGGGGGTCTTTCAAGTGCATTTAGAAATGTTCCATGTGGAAATGTTGGCCACAAGTTCTCAGTTGAGGAATTTGCAAAGTTGATCCCTATGTGTAAAAATTTCACATTCTTGTACTGAGCAAAACCCTACTTTCCAAAATTGGCCTAAAAAGGGATCCCTAGTCCATGGATCTAGAGGAGAGGGTCACCCCTAGAAATATCCCAATGTCTTGAATCCAAAGTAGTGATGGTTCGTTGATATGAGCCGCAATTATCATTCTATGGCACGTTGAAACCCACCTCCTATAGGATTTTAGGGACACCTATTGAATCCCTACACAGGGCATAGAATTCCAATCGTATAGCAAATTTGGGTTCTGGGGGGTATTTTAAGTGTGTTTAGGAATTTTCCATGTGGGAACACTAGACACAATTTTTCGGTTGAAGAATTTGAAAAGTTTACCCCTATGTGCAAAAATTTCACATTCCCTTACTGAGAAAAACCCTAGTTTCCAAAATTGACTAAAAGAGGATCCTGGTCCATGGAGCCAGATGAGAAGGGAACCCCTAGCACTATCTTGATTTCCTAAATCCAATGAATTTGACAGTTCATCAATCCGAGCCATGATTTTTGTTTTATGTGTGTTTGCAAGTAGGTATCGGTATCCATTCAGGGACTCATGCCAAATTGAACATACAGAAAATATGTAAATGTTTGAATGTTTGATAGTAGATAGTGGTCAATAGTGGAATCAAATAAATGATATTAGTGATCTATAGATGATAGTTAGTGTCTACAAACTAGGTTTTATAGGATTTTTAAGACAAACTGGGATCTAGGCTACAAAAGAGGGTTTCTAGGGTTTAGAATTCCAACTAGGTTGTAGGGTACATACTATGGTTTCTGGGATTGGCTATAGGGTTTGTAAGCATGGGAATATTTTTATACCTTATTTTAACACTTGCATTAGGAATTTTCATGAAAACTTGGGGTATTGACTAATGTCCTTGGAGGGCCAACTTCGAGATTCAAGGTAGATGGAAGATCCATATCTCAGAGGAGGGAAAAGGGTTCAGAATACAAACAATGGTTTCTTGGACTCTGGCACATATTTGCAGCATAATGGTTTAGAGACAGATAGATTGGGATAGATAATGGTCTAGGTATATATTGCATGATTCATGTCAGTATGAATATAATACAATAAATCCATGATGAATCTTGTGAAATTTATCAAGTTGTACAAGTCTATGTAACTTATCAATCTATCAACCTGTCAATCTATCAACCTGTAAATAATCAGTGAGACCATGAAACCAAAACCATGGCATGTACATAGACATCACATACTTATAACATAGTACACAAATACCATGCATACCACATACGTGACTACCTACCTGTGGTCATTTGAATAGACCATCGAGATCACCTCTAATACCAAGGGTGTCCTTTAGCCTCTCATGCTCAGAGTAAGGAAAGAAGTATCCTGACTTTGATGAGTTCTTGCTTGGCATTATTTGCAGCTAGAGGTGTGTGATAATAACTAAGTTTGTATAATGGTATACAATTTGGCCTAGTCTATAATATTCAAATAAATAACCTTTTTCTTTTGTGCGTGGGAAACCCGTGTCAAGTATTCTCCTTTGATAACCATTGACCCAATTACAAAAACATTTCCCTCATTGTCCCTTAATGAGACATTGAGGGTCTGCTTCCCACCCGGCAATCAACGTGCCATCAAATATTTCAAAGTTATGAAGATATTAGTCAAACCTAGTAGTACGAGATATGATATGTGGTCATAGTCTGGTGAAATAATTGATTGCTCATCTTCTAACTGGGATAATTCTATAGTTATATTTTGACCAATGGGGAGTGATACACAATCCCATTTGTCAACCCAATCTGTGAATTCACATTTGTCCCATTCACCACTATTACATGGAGAAAAAAAACAAGAGAGTTTCCTTAAACACATTTAAAATATAGCATAGAATGATGTTCTAACTGAATGAAATGCACAAGTTACTTGGATGATCTTGCACTCATATAAGTGTGATCGATCTACATCATCCACCTCCTAAAAATATCTATCTACATGTTCTTTTTGAGATGATTGGTATTCTTTCTTTCTTGCTACCTGCGCCATTACTAAAGAACACCATTCACCAATGGTATTTACATCTTGAATGAGAGAAATAATTGTGAAATTCATTTCTTTCCTACATAATACAGTCTTGATGCATGCACCCGGTCCATCATGTCCCCCTTTTATGTGTTCGGTCTCAAAATAGTTCCAAATATGTCGCACCTTGTGCCTCTTGTGGAGAATACACAAGCACTGGAAGACATTGGAAATTTTGAATTTCCCCACACAATCATTAGACCAAATCCAATGTTGTTCCATCTATATATTGTTATCCTTCGAATGATTTTAGAACAATTGAAAGTTGTGATGTACAAAATCCAAGTCGTCACACTTGTAATCACTTATGTAGAAGTGATACTCCTTCAATATAACCCTTTTGTCTTTAGTACTATCTTCCCCATGTATTTAGGTGATATGGAGCAATATGCTAACATTGTCTGAGTGATAATATTGGCTCTGAATCTCATTTTGCAGTCGAAGAGTGTAGTTTTCCACAAAATTGACCACGGATAAGATAGTTCCAAAAGGAAATGTATCCCTACACGTTCTAGGGATTGCTCATCTTGTCAACAAGCCATATGTACATGCTTTACATATTGTTGTGTCTTTTCAAATAATTCCTCCATGAAGTTACAAACTCGTACCTATTAGATCAACAATGGAGATGTATATATCAATATATTGTTACATATATGAAATTGCAATATGAAGAAAAAAATAGTATTTAAGAACTCATTACTAACCTAATAAGTGACCAATTATATTTTTTTTATTCCATGCCCTCGATCGATACCATACGTGACATATTTGAGTGAATGCAAGTCCACCTCATGTCTATAAAGTTCATGCTCATCGGTCACATGTATGCATTTGTTCAATATTTTCATTCCACCACACCATGGGCATGTCCCATCTATGCAATTTCCTTGATAAAATGTGCAACCCTCGGTCCTTCTATGCAAAATGTTATGAATAAAGCATCTAGATGACTTTGACAATAATGTAGCTAAGAATTCTTGCACGAGAGTGTTATCAAATACACATAATATATGTTTATATGTGTCATAAAAACAACCATACTCAATGTTATATCGACAACAACATGTGTTACAAGTTGTGTTTATTTTAACATACCATGGTTTGTCAAATGAGCTTTGGCCCAAGTTATGTTCATTATGTCATTCCTAAATCTCTCATATAATTATTTGTGTGTCATGTCAAGAAAATGTTTAATGTGGGGATCATGATCCCTTGAACCCCTTCTCAATTTTAGTGCATCTTTTTGGTTGGAATAAGGTCTAGTATTGTCACGCCAAAAGTCTTGCACTAGTCCCTTTACCGCATCAATGAGCTTCATATTAGAGCATGGAAACCTGCCAATGAACGCCCAGACATCTCTTTGACCATAGTCAAGTTGTTCTCTTATAGAAAAATACCTATGGATTGTTTTGATATCCAACTTAACATGTTTGGATGTAGTCTTAAGAAGCCAAAGGGACCTAGTCCTTTTGTTGATGATTGATTGTGACAACACACAATGAGCCACATTGCGATCCTTTAAATGGATTTTTTTTCCTTTGAATGAGGGGGGTTAGAGGTAGGGGGGACCTATGGATGTGTGTGTGTGAGTGTAAGGAGTTGGCGAGGGGTTTTAGGTGTTAGGGGTTGGGGAGTGAGAGAGAGTGGAG
>LPNX011162570.1:0-43913 GCA_001517045.1 Pseudotsuga menziesii | reverse complement strand
AGAGAGAGAGAGAAGGAGAGCAGGGGTTGTTAGGGGATTGGAGGGATTGGGTGGGGTTAGAGTTTAGGGGAATAAGAGGGGGGTTAGAAGTAGGAGGAGGATGGGGGATAGAGGTAGGGGAAGACCTATTGATGTGTGTGTGTGTGGTTGCTATCGGTTTGGGGGTGTTGAAATATTGTAACTTCAAATAATATTGTAAATGTATTGTATTGTTGTAATATATTGAATATGTTTTATTTCTATCTTAGGATGTTATTATTGTATTTGGTCATCATAGTGTCATGAGGTAAAAGATCCATTATAATTCAGTTCAATAGAACCCTCCATAATATAATATTATATTTTTTGTGTCTTTTTAGGTGAATTCATCCCAATAATTTTATCAGGGACGTCCAATTAGGAAAAAGTTCAAGTGGAAGATAAAGTATAAATAGAGGAGGTTTGTTCCTCATTTGAACACACACACGTGCTTGTGTATAGTGCATGGATAGAGAGAGAGAGACTTATCTTCAAGGAGAAGGAGAACCTCTTTGGGGTTTTATCTTTGTACTTTTGATACATATATATAAATGATGTTTTGTTGGGTTTTCTTCCCCTAGAGGGTTTCCTAGAATAAATCTGTGTCTATCTTGTGATTGTGTTTCTTTCAGTGATACTTCATATGCTATTGTTGTGAAATTGAATTGAATACTGATTATATCTATATTATCATATGGAATCTTAATACGATATTAGATCTATCCTAAATAGGACAGATTTCACAAGGTGGAACTCTCTCTCCTCTCCCTCCAACAAGAAATTAGGGTTTCTATCAAAGCTTGAATTTTGGAAATTTGATTGCATAGCACGTTACACCTCCCTAAAGCCTATCTATTGATCCCTTGATCAAAATTTTTAAGTGGGTAGATCTCCAAGAAATTTAGACCCTAGTTTTTCTTTGGACCAGAAAAGTAGAAAATTGCAAAAACTACAGGTCAAAATCTCACAAGTTAATTTTGAGTGGTGAAGAATTGGAATCTCCAAAATCCAAGTGTACCATTCAACTTGACTCAATCAAGTGGATCTCCTAGTAAGGTCAATTTTTCATTTTGAGAAATTTCATTTTTTAGTGACCTCCTATATAAGATGGCCCCAAGCACTAAACTTGAGGACAATCTAGAAGGCATGGAGAATTTCTGAGCATAGGATTGGTATCATTGTTAGAGATAATGATCTTCAAAAATATGGCAAAGGAGAAGTTGTAGAACCTGAAGAGGATGAAGCTAAGGAGAAGCATAAGATGGACCTAATTAGGGAAATGAAGACCATTGTTGACTCTATCAAAGATCACTTGATTCCTCAAGTGTCATCCAAAGAGACCCCGAAGGATATGTATGATTCCCTATATAGAATGTATGAAGGAAGGAATTTCAATAGAAAGATGAATTTGAGAGCTCAATTGAAGAGTACCGAGATTAGCCAAGGAGAAACCATTCAAGACTACTTCACAAGGGTCTCCCGGTTCAAGGAGAAACTAGAATCCATTGGAGACTCCCTTGATGAAGATGAACTATTTATGACTGCTATCAATGGTCTCACTATACCTTGGGATTCATTCATAGAGACTATGTGTGCCGAAAAGGAAAGCATGACGTTTGACATTGTATGCGAAGATTGTATACAGGAGGAGACTAGAGTTGCCAATAGAGAATCTCTACTTAAAGAAGATGATCAAGCCCTAGCCACCCATACCAAAAGAGGAAGAAGTAAATCTAACTTCAAAAAGGAAATCCATAAGGAGTATTGACCTCCCAAGAGGTCCCAAAGGATAAGAAGAAACAATCAAAGGAAAGCATACTCCAACTTTCAATGTTTCCATTGTAACAAGATAGGACACATTACCACAAATTGTCCATTGAATAAATAGGAATAAAAGAATAAGAACAAGAGAAATCATGCACACCTAGCCAAAGATAAAGAAGAAAAGGAAGAAGGAACTGAAATAAAACAAGAAGAAGAAGAAGATGCACAAGAGTATGTATTATTCTCTACACTCTCTGGGTCTGTGACACTTGGAGAAGATACATGGCTTATTTATAGCGGTCCTTCAAAGCATGTGATAGGAAAAAATAAAAATATGTCAAAACTTGAAGAGAATAACTCTCCTCACAAAGTATCAATAAGATATACAATATCTTATCAAAGGTATTGGTGAAGCAAGTCTTAGATTTTTAACATTAAGCTAGCATTATATTAGGATCTTTTAATTGAGAGAATAAGAAGCACGACAATCAAACACAAGAGAAAATGAACACAGTGTTTTTACTTGGGGAAACCATAAATGGAGAAAACACTACAACTTCCTCAGAGATAGAATCAACACCAAAAGTAAAACCCAAAAAAGTAAGATGATCTCCCGACAACAGTAGCCTCTTTCTTTCTAGCCCCAGCAACTCCTTCTCCCTTAGCTATGCACTACAACTGAGTGTGAGTGAGTGTGTGATAAATAGAGAGGCTCGCTCTCTATTTATACTAATTCCTGACTTGATAATAACTCAGTAGGGCCAACTTCACTAGGTGATTCTAACAACCCTAGGGCCCCAGAACTGCGGGGACTTTAACCCTTGAACAATAGGAGGGTTACCCACATTGACTTGACATGACTTGTTTATATTATATAAATTCCTGATCGGAACATCAGGGCATGACATGACTCAATTACATTACAAACACTTCCTGGAATAAACATCGGGGTACAATACATAAGAAATACAAGTGAATACATTCCAAAGTTACAATTACATCAACACTCCCTCTTAATTAGGAAGGTATTCTCTTGACACAATTTATCAGCACAAGTCTTCTCTATATCATCTAGATCATCATCGAGTCCTCATCTTCTTCAAGTCATATTCATCTAGATCTAGATCATCACTCCATTTGGATCATCATCACTAGATGTGGATCATCACTCGATATGGATCGTCACTCGATCTGGATCATCATCACTGGATCTGGATCATCATTCGATATGGATCATCTCTGGTTCTGGAACATCTCTACTGGATCATCATCATGGGTGCTATCTCTTGATTCTTCTCATCATAGGAAGTTCTACAGAGCTAGTACTTATATCTGAACCTAAGTCATAATGGCCCACCCATCACTTATATCTGATCATATAGGAACCAATCCTATAATCATATCAGAAAGGCACGCCCAGCACTCACATATGACCATGTGGGAACACATCCCACAACCCTGTTAGAAAGGCCCGGTACTCACATCTGACAACCAATGTCAGAAAGGATCAACACTTACATTCAACCATGTGAGAAACCAATCCTCCATGCTGAAAGGGATTTGCTCTTATATTTGACAACCAATGATAGAAAGGATCAACACTTACATTCAACCATGCGAGGAACCAATCCTCCATGCCGAAAGGGCTCTGCACTTACATCTGATCATTGTAGGAACCAATCCTATAATCACCTCGCAATGGCTCTGTACTCACATCTGAACATGTAGGAACCAATCCTACAGTCACATCAGAATGGCCCTCAGTCCTAGATTGAGCTTTCTTGGTAACTGATGAGGTGCATCCATTCCAAGAATGGCATTTAGCACTTATATCTGATCATGTAGGAACCAATCCTACAGTCACATCAGAATGGCTCAGTACTCATATCTGACATGCGAGGAACCAATCCTCTCATCATGACAGAATGCCTCAGCCCTTACATCTATCCATGGAAGGAACCAATCCTCTCACCATGTTAGAATGGCTCATGAACTCATCACTTCCCTTTGGAGGGAACCTCGATCTGGAGAACACCAAACTTCTCCCTAAAGTACTCAAACTTCACTCTAGCCAATGGCTTTCTCAACACATCAACTATATGTTCGTGCATCGCAACATATTATAGATTCATTGCTCCCCTCTGCACCATAGCCCTGATATAGTGATACTTGATCTCGATATGCTTCGACTTGTCATGGAACACCGGGTTCTCTGACAACTTCACACAACTCTAGTTGTCACAATATACACAAGTAGCATCCAACTGGAGATCAAATAAATCAGATAATAGCTTCCTCAGCCATATTTCCTCACAACTAGCTCAACAAGATGTGACATACTCTACTTCAGCTGTACTCAGTGCCACATAGGATTACTTCCTGCTAAACCAAGATATCACCCCTAATCCCATACTGAAGTAAAACCCTGAAGTGCTCTTCCTATCGATGGCACTTCCTACCCAATCTAAATCAACATAACCCTCTAGGTTAATCTTATGATTCACCTCATACTTGAGCCCATAATCAACTGTACCCCTCAGGTACCTCAAAATATGCTTTGCAACAATCAAGTGAACATGTCTCGGATCTGTCAGGAACTAGCCCAAGGTGTTCACAGCAAAGAAAATATCTGGTAAAGTGTTCATCAGGTACATCAAGGACCCAATCATTTGATGATACATCATAGCATCAACCACTTCTAATGAAGCATCATTCAATAGCTTCAGGTTCGATGCCATAGGTGTTGTCATGGCCTTACAGTCCATCATCACAAACCTATTTAGGATCTCCACTGCATACTTCTCTTGTCTGAGGGAGATTCCATCCGCATTCTGCCACACCTCCATGCCTAGAAAATAGTGCATCATACCCAAGTACTTCATTTCAAACTCGACAGCAAGCTTTCTCTTTGTATCAGCAATCAACCCATCCATACTTGTTACAAACAGATCATCTACATACAAAAGGAGCATCATTGGGTTTCCATCTTCAACCTTGTAGTAAAGATTGGAATCTGCTTTACTTTTGGTAAATCCCAAACTGCATAGAAAGCCATCAATTTTTCCATACCATGTCTTGGGTGCCTGTTTCAAACCGTACAGGGATTTCTTCAATCTATACACATGAGACTCTCTGTCATGTGTCTCAAAACTGAGTGGCTTCTCTACATACATTTCCTCTTCCACTACACCATTCAAGAAAGCAGTCTTGACATCCATTTGGTGTATCATCCATTTCATTACTGCATCCATAGAAAATACTGATATGATGGAAGTGTATCTGGCTACAGGTGCAAAGGTTTCTTCATAATCTATTCCTTCTTTCTTTAAGAAGCCACAAGCCACAAATCTTGCTTTATATTTCTCTATGCTGCCATCTACAGCGTGCTTGATCTTGTAGATCCATTTGGAAGTTACAACCGACTTCCCTTCTTGTCTTGGGACAACATCCCAAACATCATTATTCATGATCGATTGATACTCTTCGATCATAGAATCCTTCCATTCTTTCTGTGCTGCCAGTTCTTCATAGTTGGAAGGTTCTTTATTGATAAAGTCACACAATAAAGCTACATACACAGAGCAGGACCTGGTCCTCTTTCTTTCTCTGTGAATCTCTTTTGGAGCCCCATATCTTTCTGCACCTTGGATAGCTTCTCATACCCAAGCAGGTTTCCTCTTATGAGGATTCTTCTCCTAAGGTGGATCTACAGGTTCTTGAGGTTCTTCAAATTCTCGATCTTCTTCTTGAGTTTCTTCGTTCATGGTTGTGTCATGAATTCTGGCTGCTTCTAATTCTTCAGAATCTTCTATAGGTCTCTTTCTGGATTTTTTGTAAGCTGAGTCTTCATCAAATGTTACATCCCTTCTGATGTCGATCTTCTTGAATCCTAGGAAGTATATTATGTAATCCTTTGAGCTGTCAAAGTATCCCACAAATATACCCTTCTTTCCTGAAGGATCTAACTTTGTCCTCTTTTCTTTCGAAATGTGTATGTACACTGGATAGTCGAATGTTCTGAGATGGTTGACTTCTGGCTTCTTGTCAAAAAAGACTTCTTCAGGTGTCTTGTTCTTGAGTACTCTATGTGGATTAAGTTTATTTACATACACCACTGTTCAGGTAGCTTTTTCCCATAGATGCATGGGAATATCTTGATCATGAAGCATTGCTCTTGCAGCTTCCATGATAGTTCTATTCTTCCTTTCTGCAACCCCATTCTATTGTGGATTATATGGAGTGGATATCTCCCTCTTAATCCCTGAATATTTACATAACTCTTTGAATTCATTTGATGTGAATTCTATGCCATTATCTGATTGAAATATCTTGATCTTCTTTTTTGAGTGGTTCTCGATCAAGACTTTGAATTCCTTGAACTTGCTGACTACTTCATCTTTGTTCTCCATAAAGTATATCCATGTATTCCTAGAATAATCATCAATAAAAGAAACATAGTATACATACCCACTTAAAGAACTGGATGACATTGGACCACATACATCGTAGTGAATGATTTCCAAGATTCATTTTTCTTTTCTTTCGCTACTTGGAAATGTCTTCTTTGTGTTCTTTCCTTTTGCACATCCTTTGCAGATTCCTTCATGCTTTGCTTGAATTTCTGGAAGACCTTCAACAGCTTTGCTTGCAAGTGGTAGTGCTCTGTAGTGCACATGTGCAAGACTTCTATGCCAAAGTTCATTTGGCTCTACTGTGTCATGGACCAAACCTTGTTCTGGATGGCCCTTCAATTTGTATAATCCTCCTTCTTGTTCTCCAATTACTATTGTGTCGTTAATAGTCTTTCTTCTTGGCCACATGAGGACTTGGACATCTACAAATGTAACCCTAATTCCTTTTTCATATAGTGCCAATATGGAGAGAATATTCTTCTTTAGTCCTGGTACAAACAAGACACCCTTCATTTTCATATACTTTCCAGAGTCTAGCTTGTGGGAGGATTCACCACTACCTTTTATGGGATATTGGTAGTCATCCCCAAGTTTCACCTTATGGGGTGAATTATGTTCGGATAGTTTCTCAAAATATTCCTTGAATCCTGTCATGTGTTTGGAAGCCCCACTATCAATAAGCCAATCATTGCTTCCATGAATGACAATTCTCATGAGAGAGGAGATCAAAACATATTCTTCATCACTTGAAGAGTCTTCACTTTCTTGTTTTACTTTCTTCCTGGGAGGATCATCATCCTCAGCAGTGCAAGCATGATGTCTTGTTTTGGATTTCTTCTTCTTCTTGGATCCACTCTTATTCATGGGACAACTTCTAGCAAAGTGTCATCTTTCATCACATGTATAACATCTAAGTTTGGATGGATCCCGTCTTACAAAATTATTTTTCTGATGAGAATTCTTACCTCGGTGATGATGATTTTCCCTTCTTCCTTTCCTGGAGTGTACTGTGGGAGCTTGATCATCACTTCCCATATTTTCTTCTCGAGATTCTATTCGAGCTTATTCTTGTGAACATTCTTCCCATAGTCTACTGAACTTGATTAGCTTCTTCCTAGCATAGATTCCTTGGATGAAAGAATCCCATGACCCAGGGAGACCATTCAAGGTTGTCATTACAATTTCTACATTCTCCAATTCTTCATCTACTGCTTCAAGTTGTTCTTTGATCTGGGAGACCCTTGTGAAGTATGACTAGATGGTCTCATCATTCTAGATCTTTACATTCTTCAACTGGTTCTTTAGAGTCATCTTCCAGTTTATATTCTTCTCTTCAAACAGTTTGGTTACCACATCAAACATAGATTTAGGTGTCCTGAGGGAGGACACCTATGGTACGAGGTGATCCTTGATTGAATCACCAATAATCCTCTTTTCCATAACCATTCTTCTTATGTAATGACTTAGCCTCATCTTCCTCTAGAACTGGAACCACCTCATTGATGTAGGAGTCCAACTCATTTTCTTTTAGGACCAAAGAGATCCTATACTTCCAAGCTCAGAAGTTATCAGCTCCCTCAAGCTTTTCATCAAGATTGGTATGATGAGACATCTTAACTAAAAACCTTAAATGGAAATACAAAAGATTTAGATCTTACCAGGTCAAGATGTCAGATCTAGATTTGGAGCTGAATTTCTGCAGTGTTGGTTCAGGAGCAGATTAGGGTTTGACTTTCCTGGAGTTCTATCCAACCAAATTCTTTGATCTTGATCTCTAAACTTTTATTTTGGGGAGGAGATCAATCCAGGCCTGGGCTCACTCAAAAATTCCACTTCTGTGGAAAGCCCTAATTTTTGGCAGCAGTGTCGGGTCCAAAACTAAAAAAGCTCAAAATCAGATTATGTTTCGATAGAAAGATACGCCCTAAGGAGGAGAGTCATCCCAACCTTCTTTTGCTGAAAATCTGTGGAGAGAGATCCAAAAAGTAGCAAGCCCTAGTTCCCACAGCTACACAGTGTCTTCTTCTCAGGTTAGCTCTGATACCATGTTAGATTTTTAACATTAAGCTAGTATTATATTAGGATATTTTAACTGAGAGAATAACAAGCACAACAATCAAACACAAGAGATAATTAACATAGTGTTTTTTCCTCAGGGAAACCATAAATGGAGAAAACCCCGCAACTTCCTCAGAGATAGAATCAGCACCAAAAGTAAAACCCAAAACAGTAAGATGATCTCCTCGATAGCAGTAGCCTCTTTCTTTCTAGCCCCAACAATTTCTTCTCCCTAAACTATGCGCTATAGCTGAGTGTGAATGAGTGTGTGATAAATAGAGATTCTCACTCACTATTTATACAATTCCCAACTTGACAATAACTCACTAGGGCCGAATTCACTAGGTGAGTCTAACAACCCTAGGGCCCCGGAACTACAGGGACTTTAACCCTTGAACAATAGGAGGGTTACCCACATTGACTTTACATGACCTTTTTATATTATAGAAACTCTCGATTACAACATGAGGGCATGACATCACTCAATTACATGACAAACACTTCCTGGAATAAACATTGGGGTAAAATACATAAGAAATACAAGTGAATATATTCTGAAGTTACAATTACATCAACAACAAGCTACAAGCTTGATTCTAGAACCCCGATGAATATGAAAGAAGTCTTATATGTACCAAGTTTGAAGAAGAACTTACTTTATATATCAGCGTTACATAAGAAAGGATATAGGGTTGCATTTGTACATGGACAAGTACTTATGTGTCCTAAATGAAAATCACTTGAAGATGCAATTGTCATTGGTGAAGAAGAAGGATCATTATATAAACTCAAGGGACATTAAAAAACAACCCTTGTTCATGATACCACTAGCCGAAGTGAATTATGGCATAGGAGGTTGTCACATCCCCCCCTCATCTTCCCGATGGAGAGGATACAACTACAGTGCTACTCTGTCTACCATAACAGGGAATCTATCCCCATGAACATAAACATAACGCATTGAAATAAAATACATATGAAAATTTATAAAAAATGCAAATATAGCGGAAGAAAATACATTTCAATACATTCATATTTTCCTAATAATTCTTAAACAAATACAATTGCAGAAATTAAATACACAGAGAATACTTATATTGAAAATAAGTTGTCCCACAACTAGCTATGTCGTTGCAACATTCCACCCAACCATAGGCCAGTGTTCTCATCAATCTCTCAGCACCACTTTCACCCCCAAGCTGGGCATGATTTCCACAAGGAGCTAGGGAACAACAGGCTCACACATATCCAAAACATATCAAAACTTAGCCAAGCCAATCTACAGTTGGGTTTATCAGGCTGCTACGGAAGTGGAAAGGTAGAATTACTAATCTAGTGAGCTCAACCATAGAGCTATGGACACCTACACCAGATATATCTATCTTGGCATCCAAAGTACGTACACACCCAACACAAGGAGGTATCCCCTTCAATACTACATAGTCCATCAGGCCATGCCTTGCCTTCCAGTTCTCTTCAGGGTGTGCATAGAATATTTTCCTACCCCTCTTGATCTATCTATGATTTTCCTCTCTTCACTAGTTTTATCAACCCAATTATGTACCTGTTCCACTCGTAATTCTTTCAGACTAAAACAGGGAAGCCCACAACAACAAACAAAAGTGTTGGGTCTAGGAAAAACATCCTAGGCAACTAAAAACAGAATTGTAGATGGGGAAATAAACCCTGGGTGAGAAATTCATTTTCAGAAATTTTCTTGGGCACTACTAGAGTGAAATCAACCTCCCCAAACCCCCAAATCATGAATCTCTATCACACATTCACTCAGCAATACAAAAACGAATTTTTGGGTATGGAAAAAATGAGGAAAATGCAAGAAAAATATGAGGGAAAATTCTAGTTAGCTCCAAGTGCGTGAGGAAAATGAAGAACATGGGTGAATAATGGAATGGGTAGTCATTTCTTGGAGTTTTATTTCCCCATAATTTAAAATTCAATTTTGCAAAATTGATCACTTTCCCCAATATGAAATTGACTTCCATACTCTTTTATTCCCAAGGCATTAACTACCTCAACCAATTTCTGGAAGAAATAAATGATTGGGTGAATAAGACAAAAAAGGTAGTTGACAGCTTTATGGGTTCTCTCACTAACATTTGGATTTACCTTATTGGTTGAATAGTTTGAATAATCCCCCCGCCTTATTCCTTGCGAAATCATGCCCCCTTCTCTTTTTTGCATTGACATAGCTAGTTGTGGTTAATTTTATTAAATTGCATATTTACATGACGTCTCATTTTATAATGTGCTCGGATAGCACAAAAACCATATGTATCAATTTTAGCTATTGATACATAAAATGATAAATCCATGGTGGGACCTTGGTCTGAAGCTCAACACCATGATTTAATAATGATATTTACATCATTTTCAATTTTAATATAATGGGGTCAAAATAGGGATATTACATAGGCTTTCTCACATCGAATACAAAGCACTACCCGATGTGAGTAAAGTAGTAACATGTTTACCAAATTTGAAGATCAGTCATGAAGGCACTTACAAAGGATGTGCAAGAGGAAAGAATGTCAGTGATTCATTTATGACGAGTGAAGCAAAGACTAAAGGTACGTTGGAATTAATTCATTCATATGTATGTGGTCCAATTCCCTTTACATATTTTAGTGGTTATAAATATTATGGTACATGTATTTATGACTATTCAAGAAAGACATGGATATATTTCTTGAAAAAAAAGGATGAAGTATTCAAAAAATTTAAGGAATTCAAAGCCTTGATAGAGAATCATTTAGAAAGAAGAATAAAGACACTCAGAACAGACAATGGTGGAGAATATAATTCAAAAGAGTTTGAAGCCTTTTGTAAAGAAGTTGGAATCAAGAGGGAACTAACCACTCCATACAATCATCAACACAATGGTGTCGCAGAAAGAAATAATAGGACTATTATGGAACCAGTGAAGACAATGATACATGATCAAGATCTTCCTATGCATATATGGGATGAAGGAGCAAGAATGAAAATGTATGTACATAATATATTATCCCATAGTGCCCTTGGATTCAAGACTCCAAAAGAAATGTTCACATCAAAGAATCCTGAAGTAAGCCATCTCAAGATATTTGGTTTCCCAGTATATGTTCACATACCAAAATAATAGAGAACTAAGTTGGACCCTTCCAGAAAGAAGGGAATATTTGTTGGATACTGTGAAGTCTCCAAAGCCTTCAGAAAATACATTCCAACATTCCATCACATGGAAATTAGTAGGGATGTAAAATTTGACAATGAATCAGCAATCAAGAGATCCATAAAGTGCCATCATGAAGAAGTATATGAAGAATATGTACCTCCCATAAATGTAGAAGTTACACCCTTTCTTGAAAACGAAACATTAGAGGACCATGATATGATAGAACCTCAAGAACCTCCTACTATGAATTTATCACGAAAGATAAAGGCTAGTTGGGTAAGATAAATTATACAAGCAAAAAAGTATGGAGCTCCAGAATGCTCCACAAGAGTAAGAAATAGATCAAAGCCGCTTTACAGTTACGTAGCTTTGATGTGAGATCTTGTAGATCAAGAACCTACCAGTTATGAAGACGTAATGCAGAAGAAAGAATGGGTAGAAGCAATGATGGAAGAATATAATTCAACAATTAAGAATGATGTTTGGGATATAGTTCCCAAACAAGAAGGAAATAGTGTGGTATATTCTAAGTGGATATAAAAGATAAATCATTTAGTTGATGGAATTATTGAGAAACAAATGGAAAGGTTTGTGGCTAGACTCAATCTCTCAGAAAAATGGAATTGATTATGAAGAGACATTTGCACCAATAGCAAGGTAAAATTCCATTAGAACCATCATGGCGCTTGCATCCATGATGAAGTGGATTTTACACCACATGGATGTGAAGAAAACCTTCTTGAATGGTGTTATTGAGGAATAATTGTACATAGAACAACCACAAGGACTTGAATTTGAAGACATGTGGACTCACATATGTAAGTTGAAGAAGGATCTATATGGACTTAAGAAAGCTACTAGAACTTGGTATGGAAGGATAGATAGATTTTTGATGACCTTGGGCTTTACCAAAATTAAAGATGACCCTAACCTTTACTTTAAAGTTACGGATGATGAACCTGTCATACTATTGTTTTATGTGGATGATTTATTTCTGGCAAGAAATGAGAAATAGATTATAGAGTGCAAGAAGAAGCTCGTTGAAGAGTTTGAGATGAAAGACCTTGGATTGATGCATTATTTTCTAGGAATGGAAGTATGGCAAAGCCCAGAAGGAATATTTCTCAAGAAGGGAAAGTATGTTGTGGAAATATTAAAAATATTTGATACGTTAGATTATAAATCCATGGCCACACACATGGATACGAACCTGAAGTTGTTTTCTAATGAATCATAAGAGTTAGTGGATGTGACTCAGTACAGATATATTATTTCTTCATTGATGTCTCTCACAAATACCAGGCCAGATATATGCTTTGTTGTGAACACCCTGAGTCAATATCTAGTTAAACTTAGTCGTGCTCACCTGATAGCTACAAAGCATTTGATGAGGTACCTAAAAGGTACAGTAGACTTTGCTCTATACCATGTTGGAGATAATGAATACAGATTGTATGGTTATAAAGATGCATATTGGGATGGAAGTGCCTCAGAGAGGAAGATAACCTTGGGTGGATGTTATTGTCTAGGACCTGCCATGATATCATGGTTTAGTAGGAAGTAGTCAAGTGTTTCTCTCAGCACAGCTGAAATAGAGTATATAGCATCTTGTTTTTCTATTTGTGAAGCCATATGGCTTTGAAAGTTGATGTCAGGTCTATTTGACCTAGAGTTGGATACCACAATGATTTTATGTAACAAACAATGTTGTATAAAGATGACGGAGAACCCAGTGTTCCATGAAAAATCAAAGCACATAGAGATACGATATTTTTACATGTGGGATATGGGTCATAAGGGAGCTATAAAGCTCCATTATGTGAGTACTGATGAGCAAGTTGTTGCAGTGTTGACTAAGCCTCTATTTCGAGTGAAGTTTGAATACTTCCATGACAAGCTTGGTGTGGTTTGGAAGTAACTTCCTCAAAAGCAATAGCAGTGATGATGATTTTGTAGACCTTCCTCGAAAGGAGGAGCAGTGATGATGATTTTTTAGACCTTCCTTGAAAGGAGGAGTCGTGATGATAATGTTTTGGACCTTCCTCGTAAGGGGGAACAATGATGATGATGTTGCGGACCTTCCTCATAAGATGGAACAATGATGATGATGTTAAAGAACCTCCTTGAAAGGGGGAGAGGGTTGATGGTGTTGCAATGGGATTGTATCATCCCTGGAAATTAGTCCTAAATTGATCCATAGACTTCTATCTCTGTGTTGCAATGGGATTGTATCACCCTTGGACATTTGTACTAAAGTGATCCAGAAAATTCTGTCTCCGTGTTGTAGTGGGATTGTATCATCCCTCGAAATTAGTCCTATAGTGATCCAGATACTTATGTCTCCATGTTGTGGTAGGATTGCATCATCCTTGGACTTATGTCCTAACGTGATAGGGGTTGATAATCTTGTAATTGGATCCACAGACTTTTGTCTCCATGACTTGGAAGGATTGCATCATCCTTGGACTTATGTCCTAAAGTGATAGGGAATGATCACCCCATGATTGGATCCATGTAATTTTGTCTCTGTGAGGTGGTAGAATTGCATCATCCTTGGACTTATGTACTAAAGTGATAGGGATTTATCATCTTGTTATTGGATCTGCATACTTTTGTCTCCATGATGTGGATAGGATTGTATCATCCTTGGAATTATGTCCTAAAGCGAAAGGGATTGATCATGTATTAATTGGATCATGTGTGTTGCAAGTTATGTTTATGCTTATGATGATATTACTGATCGAAATATCAAGTGTTGTTGTAGATGATAAAGTGATCGAGTGTTGCAGAAGATGAAGATCAAATATGAAGACTCGGTGTTGTATAAGTTGATGCTCTAGTACTAAAGATGTTGAATATGTTCAAGTTGCTAATGATTCTTGAAAACTTTTGATGATTTATAAATTTATCACCTTGATGTTGTTGAATATGCTCTCTCTCCTTTCTCCTACATTTGTTGTTTTTGTTGTCAGTAGAAAACCCTTCTCGTTAAGGAGGAGTATTGAAATATTGTAACTTTAATGAATATTCTTGTTAGCACCATTTTAGTTTTTCCACAGTAAGCCTCATTGCCTGAAAATTATGAGTTTCTCTTGAGGATCAAATGGTTTTCAAACATTCCTCATTAAAACAATTTATAAAAATTCCGAGGTGGCGCGAGAAAAAGTTAAAGGATTTTGGTTAAGAAGGAGATATTTTATAGAGACGAATTATTCATTTGAATAATGTTTACAAAAATTCATGAAATATATTTTGTAAAAGGAGGCTAAAGGTTATGTTTTATAAAAATAAATAAAATTTATTTTTATAAATCCAAAAATAATTTGGATATTTTATGGAAAAAGTAAATGGGATATTTTTCCAAGAGGCATTTTCAACAAATCCCAAGCGCTCAAGAAATTATGATGTCACTTTGTTTCTTGGCATAAAGTCAAATTGGGCTTGCACACCAACCTGCCACTTTTGCAGCAAAATTAAACATAGATCAAGTGCTCAGGAAATTATGATGTCACTTTGTTTCTTGGCATAAAGTCAAATTGGGCTTGCACACCAACTTGCCACTTTTGCAGAAACATAGATCAATGGCTCATATCAAACTCATTCACATGTAAAGGCCAAAAGAAATTTCGCATTGTGAAGTTGCACGGAGCAATTAAACTTTTCAATTTACGAAATGATGTTAAATGGTAGATAGGTTTTGACGGTCAGATTGGCAGGTGAGGATAATCCATGGCTCAAATAAATTTTGCATTATGAAGATGCACGAGATAATGAGCTTTTTCAATTTACAAAATCATTTAAAAGCCTGCATATTTCAATGGCCACGATATGGCTGGGAAAGGATGAACCGCATGAATGTATTTTTCATTGTCAACTAGCAAGGAGAAATGAAGTTTTACAATTAGCGAAATTGGGTATGGGAAAAATGTTTTGATGGCCTAATTTTTACCAAAATCCCAATCCACGGTGTATGATTATTTCGCATTGTGAACTTGCATGAGGTAAGTCAACTTTTCAGTCAGCGAAATTTTGTATTGGGATCAAGTTAAAACACTTGTTATTGCAGCATCAACTCGCCCAACAAATCAATAGTGTAAAAACATTTTCGCTTGGGAAAAGTATTGCTTGTTTAAAATTGCATGGATGGAAAGGAATTTTATACTGTAAGCAGTTGAGCCAATGAATCTTACACTACAGTTTAGAATGGTGCAGAAATCCCAGAAATTTAAATCTACAAATGAAGGATTCAGCATTAAGAACATCCACACAAACACAGTATCTGAATTAAAGCAGTAGAGCATGGTTGTTTTTTTATGAAAATGGTTGTTTTGGTCATTATTTTAAATCAATTGTTCCCGCCGAAGCAAGATGATTTTTCAGAAAAATGAGAGATTTTTTTTTCATAACACACCTATATACAATAACCTCTCTCAGTTTTTACCCAGGTGCCGTGGATTGAGAGAATCGAAGTCATCTTTAGAGAGCAAATTTTGAGATTTTTAAATGACTGTTTTAGCCAATTATTTCAATCAATTGTTTTCGGAAAATCATAAAGAATTTTCCAAAATTTAATGAGGTTTCTCTTAAGAATAGGATCATGTTCAATAACCTCTTTCAATTTTTACATAGGTCCTATGGGTTAGGAGAAACAAAGTGATTTTTATAGGCTATGTTTTAGGTTTTCCAAAGGACTGTTTCAGACATCAAATTCAAAGAATTGTTTCAACCAAATGGAGTTTAATTTTAGGAAAAAGAGAAAGGTTTTTCTTTATCACAAGCCTATATACAAAAACATCCTTCCGTTTTTACGCAGGTATCACAGTTTGGGAGAATTTAAAATATCTTCACAGGGTATTGTTCCAGAAATTTACAGGTTTACTGTCTGAGTCATCAATTTTAAAATCATATCTTGAGGAGATGGATAATCAAATTCAAAGAATTGTTTCAACCAAATGGAGTTTAATTTTAGGAAAATGAGAAAGGTTTTTCTTTATCACAAGCCTATATACAAAAAACTCCTTCCGTTTTTACACAGGTATCACAGTTTGGGAGAATTTAAAATATCTTCACAGGGTATTGTTCCAGAAATTTATAGGTTTACTGTCTGAGTCATCAATTTCAAAATCATATCCTGAGGAGATGGATCAGGATCAGAGTAAAAGAAGACATGGGTTTTTCTTGGAACATGGCCAGTTACAAAAACCTATTTCAGTTTTTTCACAGCTATCACCATCTGGGATATGCAGGAGGGGATTTTAAGCCTATTTTTCTAGTAGTTCGCATTTTATTTTTGTATTATGTAAATCGTGGCAGATACGCCACATTAGAGTTTGTTAGATGATGTTATTTAGTTGTAACAAATTTTGATTCCCGAATGTCAGTTTAGGAAGTCCAAAATGCTATACATATACCTCCTGAAGAAGGAAAAAGGATTGAAATCGATGTAATTTTGTAGTGTATGCTTTCAAGAGTACTTTAATAAAGTTTTAGAGCCAAGGTCAGCGTTTTACACAGGGATTCATGTGTTGTTTATATTACAGTTCGTTACTTCCTTTCTCATGTGAATGTTTTTCCAGTTTATCTCTTCCATTATGTTTTCTTTCATGTCTGAAATAAGTGTATAACAGTTTAAAATTCATACATGCTATGCTCCGTCTGTTGTTTCAGATATTCACCAAAGTTTTCTTCTAAAGTCAATACAGAATTCATTTTCCAATGCTATGTGTTGATGGTCTGTTCATGTTATTCTTTTCCACCAGACAATTATAAATCGACTGTGATTGAATGGCTATCTTTCCACTGTGTCGAAAACGCCTACATAAGTTATTTTTATTTCTATTACACATATTGACTCCATTTCCCAATGGTTCTATGTCTTGTTTCAACCAATTTTACAAATAATTTATAGTTTCACTTGTACATATCTGGCATTGTTAACATTTGGTGAGAGATCCCTCTCGAAAGAGCAGAAGGCCAGTTCTCTCTTCAAAAGTGGTTCTGTTGTTACCCAAGAGCAGACCTTCCACAACCTTTGGGCTCAATTCCGGTGCTAACAAACTGGTGTCATTTCCAGGGATGAGATTGATTGAATATCATTCGTGGGAAGAACTATAAAGATTCAAAGGATAAAGAATTTCTGTGGGCAAACAAATATTCTTACATGTGGAAAAGGATGTATCATTTTCCCTGGCGACTCCACTGAAATATTCTGGAAGGTGACTCCACTAGGGAGACCGGTGGTCAAAAAGATAGAGACGGGGAGAGTTCTCAAATCTTCCCTAGATTTGAATGAAAGGTTTAGATATGACTATTGATGGCAAACAATGGTTATACATCAAGAAGGTCATGTCTCTTTTCACCTGGAGACTCCATCTGCGAAGGATCCATTCTTCATAAAGTTCTATGGCAGCTCCACTGTCAAACGGGGTTGCAAAGTTTGAGGAGCTGTTTCAGTTTCTCCGCCATCAAGATGGCTTCTTGGGCTGCAAGTTATGCTCTTATGAATCTTGCTTCCATTCCTAGTTATCACAATAAAATACCTCTGGTAAATTGACAAACATATCTTCCAAGATTCAATGATGAAAAAGGTGATGATGCTGCCATCCATTTATTTAGATTTCATAAGCATATACATAAGCTAGGAGTGGGATGGCATGAAGATTCTTTAATGAAACTCTTCATGTTTAGTTTAGAAGGATATGCAAGGTCTTGGTATGAAGGATTTCTAGCAGAGAATTTATCCTCCCTTAAATACTTTCATACCATATTTCATGAACATTTTGAAAGCCATTTTCCCTTGTTTGGTGTTACTTCAAGATTGTTGCACACATGATAGAGAGTTCATTGAAAATGTGAAAGATGAGTGTGGTGATGATCAATATTTTGATGAAGAGGTTTTAGATATATTACATGAATATTCATCTCAAAAAGAAAGACAAACCAATTGCCATGATATTCAAGAAATTTTCCAACAGTTAGAACTGTCTTCCTTAACTGAAGTTGACATAGACCAAAGCTCAAATTCAACCAGTTATATCTCTCTTCCTAAAATTGATGATGATTTAAAGCATTCTTGTCATTCTTTGTGTGACCAAGAGAGAGGTTGCGACTGTCAATCAAATCCTTCCCCATATTATTCAGCTTCCAATTTTTTGTTACAAGAAGAGGCCTCCCCTTCCCAATCAAAAATTTCCTTTTCACAACAGCAATCTCTTGAAAGTTACAATGCTTGTGTGATTTATTACACAGAAGATGGTGATTCTAAAAAATCTCAGTCTTGTAGTCCCAATGCATGTTAATTTTCTGAAAATGCAAGTAAAGAGAAATCAGATTTTGAAATAGTGGTTGAAGGAAGACTTCTGCATGTTGACCAAATTCATATTTCACCTAAATATTTACATGACTATATGAAGATCTCCTTGCTTGAAGAAGATGATCACCCTAGTGATTTGAAAGGAGATGGGTGTATTGATTTGTTTTCTGAAGAATGCATTCAACCTGTCCCAATTTATGTTAGTGAAGAAAATTTCATTGCAATCCAAGATCAAAAGTATGAAAACATAGTGGAAACTAAACATGTTGAAGATGACTATTTGTTGTCGTGTTTTCCTTCATTTGAGTGGTTAAAAAAGAGACTTAAAGTTTCTGATCATAAACATAAATTTGATATTGTAGATGAATGTATAAATTTCCTTGGAATGGACGATGAGCGAGAAGGGCTATTATGCAATCAATCCCAGCCTTTAGAAAAACCAACAGTATGCAATGAAGAATTGAATAATGAAGAAGAAGATGGGGGTTATCAAATGGATGTTTCTTTTTGTTTTTCAAATTCAGAAATTTTTTGTCAAAAAGAAATCTATTTACTCGATCCTATTAAAAAAATGAATGATGTTTCTGCTGAAGCATATAAAGAATATGAAGTTTTAAAACCAAAAATTTTAGATGAAGTTGTGGATGTCTCACCTGGAAATTGTCACGTGTGAATGTTTCTTTTGAAGATCAGTTTGATAGCATGGAAGGGAATTTATAGTTGGGACAGCCTTCTCATGGTAAGCAAATGACAGAATTTTTTGAAGACTTTAATGTTTTTTATGATCCAGTGTGACAGAGTACATGGAGAATCTTGGTAGTGATAATGGTTAGTTATATCTCTACTGTAAACATAAATTTATTTATTATAACTTTGTGCCATTAGGTCATTCAATTCTATTTTTTATCAAGCATGAAGAAAAAGTTGGTTTATGGGATCATTTGCTTGAGTGGCTTCATTGAAAGTCAGAAGTTACTGATTGAACGTTGATGCTTAGTAAGTAGGGTAGGTAAGTAAAGATGAATAATCTCGACATGGCGAGCATTCCATTCAACATATTTCAGTTTGTTTTCAGTTTCAGTTTTGATTTCAGTTTCGGTTTTAAAGTTCAGGTCTACAGTTACAACTGTCTTCAGTTTTCAAGGTAGGGACAGGTGACAGGTTACACGTTGAAAGAGTGGGATTTGTTTGAAGAATGCTTTCAGTTGATGGTTTAGTTTAGAACAGGTAGAGGATTTCAAAAAAAATTGGGAGATGCCCAATGGATTCGACACTTGGTCTATGGGGGTTCTTTGCTACCTCGCTGGGAGGATAGCATCCCTTGTGGAGCCAGCTGTTAGCACCATTTTAGTTTTTCCGCAGTAAGCCTCATTGCCTGAAAATTCCGAGTTTCTCTTGAGGATCAAATGGTTTTCAAACATTCCTCATTAAAACAATTTATAAAAATTCCAAGGTGGCGAGAGAAAAAGTTAAAGGCTTTTGGTTAAGAAGGAGATATTTTATAGAGATGAATTATTCATTATGAATAATGTTTACAAACATTCATGAAATATATTTTGTAAAATGAGGCTAAAGGTTATGTTTTATAAAAATAAATGAAATTTATTTTTATAAATCCAAAAAGAATTTGGATATTTCATGGAAAAAGTAAATAGGATATTTTAACAAGAGGCTTTTTAGGCAAAGCCCAAGCGCTCAAGAAATTATGATGTGACTTTGTTTCTTAGCATAAAGTCAAATTGGGCTTGCACACCAACCTGCCACTTTTGCAGCAAAATTAAACATGGATCAATGGCTCATATCAAATTCATTCACATCCAATGGCCAAAAGAAATTTCACATTGTGAAGTTGCATGGAGCAATTAAATTTTTCAATTTGCGAAATGATGTTAAATGGTAGATAAGTTTTTACAATCAGATTGGCAGGTGAGGAAAATCCACGGCTCAAATAAATTTCGCATTATGAAGATGCACGAGATAATGAACTTTTTCAATTTACGAAATCATTTAAAATCCTGCATATTTCAATGGCCACGACATGGCTGGGAAAGGATGAACGGCATGAATGTATTTCGCATTGTCCACTAGCAAGGAGAAATGAAGTTTTATAATTCACAAAATTGGGTATGGGAAAAATGTTTTAACAGCTTGAGTTTTACCAAAATCTCAATCCACGGTGTACGATCATTTCGCATTGTGAACTTGCATGAGGTAAGTAAACTTTTCAGTCAGCAAAATTTTGTATTGGGATCAAGTTAAAACACTTGTTGTTACAGCATCAACTCGCCCAACAAATCAGTAGTGTAAAAATGTTTTCGCTTGGGAGAAGTATTGCTTGTTTAAAATTGCATGGATGGAAAGGAATTATATACTGCAAGCGATTGAGCCAATGAATCTTACACTACAGTCTAGAATGGTGTAGAAATTCCATAAATTTAAATCTACAAATGAAGGATTCAGCATTAAGAACATCCACACAAACAAAGTATCTGAATTAAAGCACTAGATCATGGTTGTTTTTTTATGAAAATGGTTGTTTGGGTCATTATTTTAAATCAATTGTTCCCATCAAACCAAGATGATTTTTCAGAAACTGAGAGGGGTTTTTCTTCATAACACGCCTATCTACAATAAAATCTCTCATTTTTTACCTAAGTGTTGTGGATTGAGAGAATTGAAGTCATCTTCAGAGAGAAAATTTCCATATTTTTAAATGATTTTTTTAGTCAGTTATTTCAATCAAAAGAATTTTCCAAAATTGAATGAGATTTCTCTTAAGAATGGGATCATGTTCAACAACCTCTTTAAAGTTTTACACAGGTCCTATGGTTTAGGAGAAACAAAGTGATTTTTACAGGCTATGTTTTAGGTTTTCCAAAGGACTGTTTCAAACATCAAATTCAAAGAATTGTTTCAGCCAAATGGAGTTGAATTTTAGGAAACTGAGAGATTTTTTTCTTTATCACAGACCTATCTACAAAAACCTCCTTCGGTTTTTACACATGTATCACAGGTTGGGAGAATTTAAAATATCTTCACAAGGTATTTTTCCAGAAATCTACAGGTTTACTGTCTGAGTCATTAGTTTCAAAATCAAATCTTGAGGAGGTAGAGCCGAATTAGAGTAAAATAAGACCTAGGTTTGTTTGGGAACATGGCCAGTTACAAAAACCTCTTTCAGGTTTTGCACAGTTTTCACCATCTAGGACATGCATGAGGGGCTTTTAAGGTTGTTTTTCTAGTAATCCACATTTTATTTTTGTCTTGTGTAAATCATGGTAGATACGCCACATTAGAGTTTGTTAGAAGATGTTCTTCTATTGTAACAAATTTTGATTCCTGAATGTCGATTTAGGAAGTCCAAAATGCTATAAATGTACCTCCTGAAGAAGGAGAAAGGGTTGAAAATGATGTAATTTTGCAGTGTATGCTTTCAAGAGTATTTTAATAAAGTTGCACAGCTAAGGTCGACGTTTTACACAGGGATTCATGTGTTGTTTATATTACAGTCTGTTACTTCCTTTCTCATGTGAATGTTTTTCTAGTTTTTCTCTTCCATTATGTTTTCTTTCATGTCTGAAATAAGTGTATAACATTTTGGAATTCATACATGCTATGCTCTGTCTGTTGTTTCAGATATTCACCAAATTTTTCTTCTAAATTCAATACAGAATTTATTTTCCAATGCTCTGTGTTGATGGACTGTTCATGTTCTTCTTTTCCACTAGACAATTATAAATCGACTGTGATTGAATGGCTATCTTGCCTCTGTGTTGAAAATTTCTGCATAAGTTCTATTTATTTCTGTTACACATCTTCACTCCATCGCCCAATGGTTCTATGTTTTGTTTCAACCAATTTTACAAACAATTTATAGATTCACTTGTACATATGTGGCATTGTTAACATTTGGTGAGAGATCCCTCTTGGAAGAGCAGAAGACTAGTTCTCTCTTCAAAAGTGGTTCTACTGTTACCCAGGAGCGGGCCTTCTGCAACCTTTGGGCTCAATTCCGGTGCTAACAATTCTAAATTTATTTTTTTGTTGTAATCTATCAAAGATGTTTTATTCCTCCGTTGGGATACTATTATTGTATTTGGTCATCGTAGATTCATGAGGTAAAACTATTGTTGTAAGTTGGGTCAATAGAACCCTCAAGAATATAATATTATATTGTTTTGTGTCTTCCTAGGTGAAGTCAGCCCGTAAGTTTGTTGGGGTCGACTTGTCACGGGAAAAAGTCAAGTGGAAGATAAAGTATAAATAGAGGAGTTGTGTTCCTCATTTGAGCACACACACTCACTTGTGTATAGCACATAGGAGAGAGATGGGGACATATCTACAAGGAGAAGGAGCATGTATTTGGGGTTTTATTTTTGTACTTTTGATACATCTATATAGAGGAAGTTTTGTTGGGTTTTGTTGGAATTATTATCCTAAATTGAGTTGGTTACCTTTTTCACCCAATTCCAAAGATATATAAGAAGCATTTGGGAAAGGAATTGGGAAGACAACTTGGAGAGAAAAGAGACATTGGAACATTGAGAAATAGCATGAGGGCCTCACTTGAGATTTGGTTATTAGAGCTAAGAGTAAGGGAGAGAGAACCTAGATCATAGAAGAGGTCAGTATCATAAGCTATGAAGATGTAAGTACCATTTTTCTTCTTGAATCATACAAGAGCATCATCTGGGCAATATTTTGGGGTTTCATTTCCAGGTAAATACTCTTGTGTTGATCCATGTAATCTGCCCATGAATTTTTGGAGTTATTTTATGTCTATACATATGTCATCTCAAAATTTAAATCCATAGCGATTTTTATGATAAAGAACTTTACCACAAGGTCAGTACAACAAAAATAAATAATAAATAAAAATAAAACATTTTAGTCTCATAGCATCATTATGTGTAAAAGAGTTGAAAAATATTTAATTTTCTAATATATTTTGGGGTTTTATTTCTAGGTAAATACTCTTGTGTTGATCCATGTAATCTGCCCATGAATTTTTGGAGTTATTTTATGTCTATACATATGTCATCTCAGAATTTAAATCCATAACGATTTGTATGATAAAGAACTTTACCACAAGGTCAGCACAACAAAAATAAATAAAAAATAAAAATAAAACATTTTAGTCTCATAGCATCACTATGTGTAAAAGAGTAGAAAAATCTTTAATTTTCTAATATATTTTGGGGTTTTATTTCCAAGTAAATACTCTTGTGTTGATCCATGTAATCTGCCCATGAATTTTTGGAGTTATTTTATGTCTATACATATGTCATCTCAGAATTTAAATCCATAGCGATTTTTATGATAAAGAACTTTACCACAAGGTGAGTACAACAAAAAGAAATAAATAAAAAAAATAAAACATTTGTCTCATAACATCACTATGTGTAGAAGAGTTGAAAAATCTTTAATTTTCTAATATATTTTGGGGTTTTATTTCCAGGTAAATACTCTTGTGTTGATCCATGTAATCTTCCCATGAATTTTTGGAGTCATTTTATGTCTATACATATATCATCTCAGAATTTAAATCCATCGCGATTTTTATGATAAAGAACTTTACCACAAGGTCAGTACAACAAAAATAAAAAAAAAATTAGTCTCATAGCATCACTATGTGTAAAAAAGTTGAAAAATCTTTAATTTTCTAATATATTTTGGGGTTTTATTTCCAGGTAAATACTCTTGTGTTGATCCATGTAATCTGCCCATGAATTTTTGGAGTTATTTTATGTCTATACATATGTCATCTTAGAATTTAAATCCATAGCGATTTTTATGATAAAGAACTTTACCACAAGGTCGGTACAACAAAAATAAATAAAAAATAAAAATAAAACATTTTAGTCTCATAGCATCACTATGTGTAAAAGAGTTGAAAAATCTTTAATTTTCTAATAGTGATGTAAAAGTGGTGATAAATAAGTGGTGGTGTAAAAATGATGTGTAAAAAAATTGAACTTAATGTTAAATGAATATGTAGCATTCCATGATGTATGCTGCAAACTACCAAAACCAACTAGATTAAGATTTTGTAATACAAAACATGGAAATTATTATTTTTTATTAAAAAACACAAACTTATATATAATGCTAAATACCATAAAGTAACAAATAATTCCAAGCCCTATAAAATAATAAATATATATAGTTATTAGCATAAAAGATATATAATTTATTAACAATAAAATGTGTAATTTATTAGATGTATAGTTTTATATTCAGTTATTAACAAAAAGATGAAGCCTTAAGATGATAATTGCGTAGAATTTTTTAATGTAACTATTGAAATGACCCAACATACTTAATATGCATTTTATCCTTCTATGTAATAAAGAAGATAAGTTTTTTTATACTTTAATCATTTAAATTTTTTTAATCTGATATCCATTCCAAAATTCTACATATCATTATTTTATCTTATATTTAATTTTTTTTTAATTTTAATAATATGATATCATTATTTTATTCCATAATTCTACATAATATTATTTTATCTATTTCTGTATTAGTGGTATTATTTATGTTTTATGTATTCATATATTTGGAAAGGTTTCAAAGTCAATATTTATAAAGATTACAGGATATTATTTCATATTTGAATAATTAATTAAATATATTATTATTTCATGTTTTAATAATGAAAGTGGGGGAAAGAACGAGAGAATAATTATTTAAATATATCACTATTTCATGTTTGAATAAGGAATTATGCTGAAAGAAACTCAAGAAACTCACTAGTAATGTATAAAGTGGGTGAATAAAACCAGAAAAGCCAAATAGGAAATTCTCTTCTCATTTCCATATCAGTGTTGTCCTTCTTTATTAGAGCGATCAAAAGCTGAATGTTGAATCTCCTGATGCAGATGCAGGGTACCTCATTTGATGGAAAACACTTACAAGTGTTCCATAATCCAAGATCCCCTTGCTAAATCCTCCATTTCTTCGAATACATGCTTGAATTGCAAATCAGTTAGAGACCTCAAGATCTAAGCGATAAAACTTCTATGAAACCCCAAGTGCACATAAGAGTTTAACTTTTTTTTTTTTTTCAAAGAAAAAAAATCGTAAATATTTTATTCACATTTTGCAGATGGCCCTAAAGTCCATTATACCAAAAAAAGCCAACTAAGAAGTTGACATTACAAAACAGATAATTGTCTCATGTAAGAGCACAATATACCTTTAATCCAGAATCTGAACCAACTATAAGTTGTCAATACAAAGATAAAAACTGCCTAAAAGCAGGAAATCCATGTTCATGAAAACTATGAAGTTGAACTTCACAAGTCCATATATCATCAGCAAATGCTGTCATAAAAATTGACCAGAAATTGACCAGAAAAATTGGCCATGAGCAAGAAGGCTCATTGATGACTCAGGAGCGACTCCCACAATCCACGCAGCTCTATGCTATCGGATTCCGACCGCACCAGAAACCTCGCAAGATCAGGATCGGCACCCTCAATCCAAGAAACAAAAGAAACGTCGGTTCCTCCGCATGCAAGAATGGCTCCTCAGGATCGACTCCCACAATCCACGCAGCTCTATGCTATCAGATTCCGACCGCATCAGAAACCTCGCAAAGATCAGAATCGACACCCTCAATCCACGCAGCTCTATGCTATCGGATTCCGACCGCACCAAAACCTCGCAAGATCAGAAGACCAAGAATGGACGTAGCTCAATGCTATCGGATACCGACCGCACTAGAACCACCGTCGCAAGACCCGGAAAATCCGACATCTCCACAACAAAAAAACAGCAAAAAGAAAAAAGAGCCTACCGCCAGAGGGCAGCAGGCCCCAAAAAGATCGACCTCCACAAATCAAATGAGATCCGCCAACAGCAAATTCTGGAGATCGCCGCTGTCGCCGCAAGAGAACCGCGCAAGGCCTGCAATAGACGAGACCCAAGCTCATCATTTGAGCGGCCGCTATCGCACGCTCCACTCTCGTGGTTGCTGGGTCTGTGGAAACACAAGCGTGACGACGCTTGCCGCGAGGCCGCTGGTGCTCTTGGATCTGCCACACAAACAATGGCTGCAAGAAACGCAGAGAGAAGCCAACGTGTCCTGTCTTGACACTTCGGCCTCTGTCGCCGCAAACCGCGTAAGGCCTGCAAAATCCGTAGACTAGCTTTGATTCATCGATTCTGAAGCCTGCGCAGCACTCCAGCAGCCCACTCATGACTCCAAGCTGAATTCAAGAGACACCAGGCACCAAGGATTCTTGGAAGGAAGAGAGCCGTTAAATTAGGTGTTCTTGGAGCTCCCTTCCTTCACCCGAGAGACGTTCTCTTATACAAAATAACACCGACGCTTGCCTCGAGGCCGCTGGTGCTCTTGGATCTGCCCCACAGAAGCTACAATGGCTGCAAGAAAATGCAGAGAGGAGCCAACGAGTCGTCCTTCACCTCTGTCGCCGCAAACCGCGCAAGGCCTGCAAAATCCGAAGACGAGCTTTGATTCAATACACAGCGGCGAATCCAGTCGAGTCGACCTGCATTCATCTTGATAAGGCCCCAGGTTCGATTCCGAAGCCTGCGCAGCACTCCAGCAGCCCACTCTCGACTCCAAGCTGAATTCAAGGGCTTAACTAACGAGAGTGAATGGGAAAGAAGGTGAAACGAAAGGTTTTGTCCGAGTTATGATTAATTTAATAAGTTGTATTTTTACAGGGGAGGGTACATGTCCTTCATGCTAGAGCCCACTTACCCTCTACCTTTCATAAACCGGTGTTACAAAATTTAAAATCACTTACAGATTAGTTAATAAAAATAGTTTTAGTTTCTTCTAATTCGATTAATAGTGATAAATTAAAAAAAGTCGATTAATAATTATTAATTAAATTAGTTCTTTATTAACTTGATTAATATATAAATTTTTAACTAAAACTAATAATATATTAAAGTTAAAAATTTAAGTATATATAAGAGAAGTTTTATATAATTTCATTATAAATATAATAATAATATGTTAATATAATTTTTTAATAAATAAGTAATAGCTAAGATATAATTAGAATAGCTTAAACTTAAGCATTAACGTTAGAGAAAGGTGTTGTTGCACTATGAAGCTTGGCATGGTTCTAGTGAGCTACCAAGAGGGTAGTTATGTGAGAATCTATGAGTTTTTACCTAGCCTCACGTGTTAATATAATGAGAAGGAACTAGGTATAATAAAAGGGTTAGAAAACCTAACTATGATAAAAAAAGATATTAACACCATGAGTTTTAATAATATGTATTTTCTTGAAAAGGCTGTAATTTTATTATGCATTATGTGTGATTTTACTATGCACTACAACTTGAGTAGACTTAATGGTTAAAAGCATGTTTTTCATAGGAAATTTGATATACATAATAATTTTTACAATATCTTCAGCTTCCCATGAGCACAATGTTTACATACAACCTCACTCAAAAAATGCTTGTTAGACAATTACAAAACTTGAAGCATAATTTGTATTTAACAAACAGCTTAATTGCTTGTATTAACTTTTAAAAAAATGTGGCTTGTATCAACTTAAAAAAAAGTGAAAGATAAATTTCGAAAAACCGTACCAAAGTTTTAGTAATTAAAAAACTGTAACATAACATATTTAACATATGTAAGAAGTGGAACCACGTAACATATTTAACATATTTAGTTTTTAAAAATATGTTATATTTAAAAATATGTTATATTTAGTTTTTTTAGTAATTAAAAAACTGTAACATAACATATTTAACATATTTAGTTTTTTAAAATATGTTATATTTTATATATTAAAATTAATTAAAAAATAAATAAATAAAATAGATATAACATAAATCGGAAATGTATCCAGTTCGGATTAAGGTATATAGTTCTTCTTGTAATCCTTTTGATCGTAGACTAAGACTCCATATGTTATATCTATTTCATATTATATTTTAATATGTAATAATATCTTAATATTATGTATATTATCTGAATCTTTTAAAATATGTTATATTTTATATATTAAAATTAATTTTTAAAAATTAAATGAAATAGATATAATATAAATTTAAATATTATAACGTATATTCATTAATAAAATACGATTTAAATTTCAAATAGATTTATGTTAAATTAAATAAAAATATTTAATTAAATTTTTTAAAATATCTACATTAAAAATAAAGTGTTATATACCAAAAAAGACTTTAATTAAATTTGCAATTAATTTTATAATTTAAAATAGGTATTCAAAATAACGTTTTTTTTCATACGTAAGAAGTCGTTCAATATATTATCAACAAAAAGAGATTTACAATCCAAATTTTTCAGACTGGGCGAGAATCACAACCTCTACCTAGCCCTTCCCACATAAACCTTACCAAAAGTCACCCTAAAAGACCTTACAATAGCATCCTCCATAGGACTGATATGCTTATTTAGTTTTTGAAAAAACTAACAAGACTGCTTATCTCACTACAACAAATCCTGGAATTAGCATCCCATTTAGCGTCCCTTTTTAGTGTAATTTTTTTTTTACATTGAGTGGTCAAACTAGACGCTAAATGGGACGCATCATGGACACAACTTAAAGCGTCTCAAAAAACATTTTTTTTTGCTTCCTAGATAGCATCCTTTATGACGTCCAAAATAGCGTCTATTTTTTTGCTTCTAGAATAGCGTCCAACTTTGCTTCCTAAATAGCATCCAACTTTGCTTCCTAAACAACGTCGAGGTTTGCTTCCTAAATAGCATCATATTTTTCTTCCTAGTGAGTGTCTGCTTTTGCTTCTTAAATGACATCCCTGTTAGCGCCATATTTGCATCCTTAATAGCACCATGTTAAATCCATAGTAGCATCCAATATTGCATCCATTTTTGCTACCACTTTAGCATCCGATTTTCCACCATGTTTTACTTCGAAATATGTGTCAATTTTCGCTTCCAAATTTTCACCAATTTTTGCTTCCTTTTTTTGCATCATGTTTTGCTACAAAAATGACGCCAAATATTTCCTTTTTTTTTTGCACCATATTTTTCTTCCTATGTAGCTCCATGTTTTGCATCCAAGGTAACGTCTTATTGTTATACCATATCAACGCCATGTTTGGCTTCATCATTAGCATCATGTGTTGCATCATTTTTAATGCCTAGTTTTGCATCTTATTTTGCTACCATATCAATGCTATGTTGGGCTTCATCATTAGCACACATGTTGCATCCTCTTTAATGCGTAGTTTCGCATCTCTCATTTTTTGGTCACTAATTTAGTCATTTTTAGTAAAAATTTATATACGAATTTTGGTCATTTTGTTTGGTCACTTATCTCTAATTGTTTGGTTAATAATTTAGTTATTTTTAACCAATATTATAATATCATTAGGGCATGGAGGAATCGAACCACCAACCTCCTGCTTGTAAGGCAAACACTCTTCCATTGAGCTAGCACCCTTTAAGAATTTGGGAACCTAACTTACAGGGTCCTCTATAATGGTAAAAAGGATCAATACACAACTTTGAGTATCTAATGGTTAGCAAAGGATGATATATTGTATAAGTTCACAATATATGATCAGGCAGGCTGTGAAATCCATAAATGATTTTTAGGAGTTTTGAACAAAACTCACTTAATGGGATTGCAAAAATCACTATTCCCTAGAAACCACAAGTGTACCACTATATGAGACCAATCAACAACAATTATCTTAGTGTGGATGCCAAGGATATAGTTAGAAAGAATGATCATCCTAGAGCCATGTATAAGTGGAGCAATAATTATATGAAACTAATTATATGCTTAAAGTTAAGCTAAACTAGAGCCTTAATAATTTGATTCTATTCCAAATTTACTTTCAAACTTTACTATTTAAGAACTCAATATGACCATTATAACCTTATCCTCTAATACACTCCCAAAATGGTCATATTACATACAATTGCTTGTCCTAAAACATAACTAACTTATCTAGGCAAGGTAGGTTGTAGAAATTGTATGTAGTCAGCCTCTTAAATGTGCAATGAATCAACAATTGGAAATGAGGATAATGGAAGTCTACCTGTGGGAGATCCTCCAACTTGCTATTCAGAATCTCAAACCTTGATGCTTCCTGTATACACCACATGCTCCTCTCAAATGCACTCAAAATCAAGGTTTACATTTTTCATAAACTGAAAGGTAATGTTGACTGCATGATATGTAACCGATGTGGTTGATGTTGAGTAAACTACCTCACCAATCACATGGTCAATCATTGACTCCTTAGCCAAATGAGTCAATTTTCACTGAAAATTTCTGCCTACTTATCACAGGTAGCAGTTGTTATCATGATGTCAAATTTGAAAAAAAATTGAAATCTACACTTAGGTCTCAAAGTAAACCACATAGCAAGATCTAGGACTCCAAGACATGCAATACACTATAGAGACTCTCATCTACATCTACAAATTGCCCTTCTTGTGGCTGGTCCTCCACTGCAAATTTCCCTTCCTGTCCATGCATGTACATCCTGTTAGTATATCATTAAACATAAGTTTTTGAAGAGATTAAATGCTGACAAGTTCCATTCAAAAGGCTTGGAGGAAAAGGTTGAATACCAAGGAAAGTTGCAGTCTCAAGTGCATCATTAAACATGAGCATTTGAAGGCATTAATTTTGTCAAATTCAAAGCATGGCTAATGATATTAGATGGTTGAATTATAAATATGTGAATCTAAGGCATTAAAAATCTAGTATTGAAAGGCAAATTTTCAGAAATGTCAAAGGAAGGAAGCCATCAAAACCAAAACAAAAACCATCTTACCTGCCAAACCATGAGCGAAATGGCACTTGTCTCCAAATTGGCAGTGATTTGTTGTTTCCCATTTGTTACAAATACGGGTTTTCCAATTTAAAGGTATTTGAAATTATCCATTTCCTCCATGCAATCCATGCCAATTTGGTGGGGGCTTTTTGAGCGCCTCCATCCCATGAGAAAAATTGCAAAGATTGTTACCTCCCTATCGAGCAGATTGTAGTAGATGCTAATTAAAGTTTAATAGAAAGGATCATTAATAGACGTGATTCAATCTTATTAAAATTTAAAACCACTTTGACATCTTTGATGAGAACATCTAATAACCCTGCAAAGTTTGCAGGGGCTAAAAGATGTCTAGATGGGAGGAGGAATTGGAAGTGATATTGCCTTTTGTTGAGGGACAAAAATATGTAGTCCTAAAGAATTTGTGTTAATGTGAAAAGATGAACTGCTTGATCCTTGGAATCAAACATGAAAAAGAGAGGTAGATAATCATAAAGAAGGTTGTATTAAACTCCAAATGGGTAACAAAGAGAAATTTTTATGTTTTTGTCATGGTTTTCTATGATTGAATGCTCAAAGCAAATATGATAGTCTGAATGCATAACCGTTGACATTTTTGTGTTAGCCTTTATGATAGAACCACATTATTTCGGGTGATGTATATATGCATCTCTACTTCCTTTAAGGATTATATACATTTCTGTTTCTTCATCTAAGTAAATGCATTGAACATAAAATCCCTTTTATCTTTGGATTGGAGGGAAGTTAAGACGAGTTTAAGAGGTGATTCTTTTTCTGAACATAATTTAATTATTAACAGCTTGGCATCATTGGTTGCTGATGCAGCAAAGCGACATAGGGTTCCCATCTAACAGAGTCATCTATAAAAAAACCACGGGCATCACCTACGGAACAATATGATATCACGTTTGTTCATATTGGGGGCTTAAAAATGGTCAAAAAATAAAAAATTATACTGGGCATATATTTAGGGTTAAAGGGATTTTTTTAATGTTAATGAACAATATGCAATATTTTGGGGGTTTGTTTATCCTGACTAGTAGAAATGGGCATGAAAAACAAGGGCGGGAGGACCTAAACTCTCTGTGTGGGTGTCTCCGTTTTTTCATGATCCACATGTCTCATATGTCTATTTTTTCTCTGAAATTCTCTGTATCATGGTGTGTAGAACAAGCCGGACAGGAAGGGGTGTTTTCTATGCAAAACATGGGGTGTTTTCTGTGCAAGATCCACAGCGGTTGGTCTCCTAAATCCATTTTGAGGAATACAAGCCACAAACCACTTAAGTGACTGTGTTTTCACATTGCCACAATCTACTACAAGGACCTTGGGTTGTAGTATGGTATCGCACCGATTCACTTCCCTTGGCTTCGATGTAGGCCCGACATTAGCTGTGGGTCATATTTTTCAGTGTTTATATGCTTATCGCCCATCGTTTTTTATTGTTTATATGCTTATCGATTATAATATAAGGGCCAGTCGAGTTCCCTTTGCGCCTGCGCTCAAGACCCACCCAATGCTAAAAAATCAAGCAACTAGACTCGCTTTGTCTTTATCTCACGGCGGTTGCATCACAACTTGCAATTCTCTATATTATGGTGTGTAGAACAAGTAGGCCACGAATGGGTGTGTTCTCTGCAACAGGTGGGGTGTTTTCTTTGCAATATCGGCAACAGTTGCATCACAGCTTCTCCATGTAAGGAAGGAACTCAAAACCTATGTTGCACTGTGGTCTTTGTTTGGCTATGATATACTCTTTGGTCTGACATAACAAAAATATGCGTAAAACAAGTGGTTTACTTAACATAAATATCTATGAAAACAGGTGGTTTACTTTGATGAAATTTCCATAATTTATTACTCAATGGGAAATTGCTCAGTTCTCATTTTGTTAAAGTAATTGACCTAATAAAGCGTCCATTATTTTTTAAACCATCGTAAATGTTATCCAGGACTGGAGCACATGTTCTGTGTCTTTACAAGCTCACTTACTTTTGAAAAGAAATCAGATGCTGTATTTGGGTATGGCTGTCGTGGTGAAACAACAAGTGTTCTACAGTCCATGGAACCATCGCATTACTATCCCAAGAATTATATAGTTGTTGCACGAGGGTGGGTAAGATCTGGAACTATTCCTTCTTTAAAAGTCTGAAGCATTACTCTGTTGTCTGAAATGATCAACTCTAGAATTATGTTGTTTGAATATATAAATTAATGAATGACATAAGATGTTGCTTGAGTTTCATCAATAAAAGTGAGATACTGTTTAGGGAATGTGAAGCAATCAACTACTAAGAGACAAAGCCAATCTTCCATCATCCATGAGTCATTCCTTACAAGCATGTTACTACTTGACAGCTCAATTTCTATGTGGAATAATCAATAAAATATTTCAAGTTATGGATGTAAGTGGAACATTAGTCAAATTCATCCAGCATTACTGTATGATGTGCACTTAGATAAATACTTACATAATTTTATTGAAATGCTTATTCCATAATTTGTACAAGCATGTTTATTCTCATTTGTCTTATATGTTGTAATCAGAACCCAAAATGATATTGACAAACTAGTATTTTATCTACAAACAAAAATCGGGATATGATAAAGACTCATACAGGTGGCTCCCCAACATAGAAGAGAACCCTTATGTTTTTCATATCCCTCGCTATAGTTTTATCTACATAATATGAATAGTAAGATAACTCTGTTTCAACTTCCCCGAGGCTACTATGAATAGGAACCTTCAGTTTGAGTATCCAAAATACCTTTTAGGAACTGAAGTCAAGCTACCACAATCTCAAGACTGATGTACATGGAAGAGGAATATTTTTTAACCTTTTATATATTTAGATCTAAGAGATATTTAACTAACACATTATAAATATACAACATCAAAACTGAGATTCTCCACATTTCTCACCCATTATTTGCATGTAATATTCATGAATTGCATCACAGTTAACAAGGACTCGAGCAACTCAACCATCATTAGATATACATTTTTTTTCCTATAACAACATTCTTGTCATCCATCATGGATACAATATCAAAATCATTTGGAAGAGATTTCAATAAAAATGTAGCTAACACTAGTACCTTTCAGCACAACAATAAGCTTTAATGGTAGTCAGATGCAGAACTGTAAATAACACCGCATCATAAGATATTCCTCCTTATTCCTCTGTCCCTCGTACACAGTAATATTCAAAGACAAAAGAGAATTGGTTCAAGTGCTTTTTTACCATCATTGAAAGAAACATAATATAACTCAAGACCCATGCAATTTAACTATTTTGCATTTAAGTAGCCTCTCTTGTGAAGTTGAATAATTTATTGTATGTTGAGTCCACATCATTCACCATAAACCTGGTCTACAAAAGCTAAGTGAAAAAGAGTCAAGACATAAGGTGTCATCACCTAGAATTTAAAATTCAACATGTTCAAGCTACAAGTTAAAAGCACAAGTCAGCAGAAGAGTTGCAAGCTATCATAATTTTATAACCAAGAGTCTTTTGTAACTAGTCCCTCCAAGATTCACATTAGCCCCTGCTAATTGCAGATACAATACAAAATCGATATATGCAGTTATATATTATCACTGGCGAATTGAAAGATAGTAATTTATGGTATTGAAGCTTCATCCAAAAGATAAATCATAATACTACTAAGCTGTGATGGCCATGCAACCAGTTACCATCATTTTGCAATGAAATGACCATAGCACTAATATATAAAGGTCATGCCTAGTTGATGTCAGTACTGGCACAGAAACATCTTTAATTAGTTTTTCCTTACACTGCCATACACTTGACTGAATCACACAATGTCCTGCCTGTCCTTTAGCAAACCACTGCAGGGTAAATAATGGGAGCAACAATCATACCACTTCATTACAAAAGGTGAATTAATTCCTCTACTTTGGTCTTTTGGAATTCTACCTGACATTTACAACCAAGCACCGTACACAGTATGATAATCCATTTCATAGGTGATAGCCAACTTCTATATATTGGTAGCATCTTTAAACATCCAGTTGTCCACACTTTGTATATAGAAGATCAGTGCTGTCCACACTTTGTATCTAGAAGATCAGTGAAAAACTTTTATTTTCACTGTTATAATGATGCAGATCCCAGATGTTCCAGACAGTTGAAAAGAAAAATTGATGGATCCAATAGTCAATCTTGAAGGACATCTCAAGCAATACCTTAGAACTCTCTGGGTAAGTCTTACACCATTTTCAAATGCTATTGAAGATAAGGTATTTTGTCTAACTGTACTCTATTTGGCGATCTATTTGAAGGAACTACAAGCTATAAAATGAACAAGTACATTGCAAGAAATGCACAGAAGTTCAACTAACCAAATTTGTGCTTTAGGCTCTGGATTAATATACGCAAGGATGGAAAAATATTGATATATCAAACCCATCAATCGATCACCTTGATGTATACCAACCATTGTCCAGATCACTGCACCTTTGGGTAAGAAAAGAAATTTGCCAATACTTCTATGACACCAACTTATAACTAAATTCTTTAGCTTGGGCCTATCGGAATGATAATTCAAGCATCCTGCATAAATGTTGAACATCCTACATATACCGACATACCACTATGTAGTGTATTTACATCTATTGTATAAAAATGTAGAACATATACTTATGTATTTCATATGCCTGCAATGTAAAACGATTCCTAGGACTCATGCTTGTGATCCAAGATTTGCCACTGGGGTCTATTGTAATTTGTAATAAATAAGGGCTGCCACCCTGATAGATGATGGGATATCCACCATATTTTATCTATTGCTAGCTACAACATATGTATAATTTCTCCTAGTTTAAGATTTTTCAAACAATATGACTTCAATATTGAAGTTGCATGATACCTGTTCACACAATGAATAATCATATTTTAATATTTCAATGCACTTTCAACTTTAAATAACAAGTGAAATCAAAAATTAAAATAGTACAATCAACTATGAAAGTACAAGATTAACTAATCAGTTTGCAAGATAATAGTAAAAAATTGGACTTACCGCCTCTCATATTTCATCATCATGTCACACCCTTTAAAACTAGAGAAATATTTTTGAAATTCCTCCTAGACTTCCTTTGGATAGTTATCATGCATGTTACAAGGATCCACACATTTCCAAAGAGTATTAGCACGTGGAATATATAATGGATATGCTCCCCCAGCCCTCATAACTACAATTTTTTTTGCTTGATAGCCTTCCCCAACAACTCGTGGATGTTGAAATTAGAAATATGCATCTCTCCATATTTAATACAATCTTCAATATTACCTTCTGAAGGTACCATCATATTATGTTTCAATGTCTCTATGGCCTGCAAAATAATCCTTACTTGAGACCCAGTATCACTGTGCTCTAGAGGTAGCAACCATCTTCCTATTGGATGCACCTGAGCAGAGATATTTGGAATTAAATTTACTGGATAATTAGGTTTCTGTTCTAGAGGAATTATTTGATCCATTTTATTTGAAACGTAATTTCCATTTTGTACATTATAATTTTGTTGCAAAACATTAGTACCTAAGTCAAAAGAGATGGTTGTCCTTGATACAGGAATGTTATCCATAGATAAACTACTTGTAATAGGTGGATGAAGATTTGGCCTTGGGATAGGAAAAATATCCGACCTCACTTTAGGACAAAATTAATTTCCTTCGGCTCCGTAACTTTTCCCGCATGGAGGAAATGAGTTGAATGCCATAGATGGATTGCTAGAAAAATTGGGATCAGTTGGAATCTGCTTACCATTATTACTGTGAACATTCATAGAGCACTATAAATATGATATAGGCCCCATAGGATTAGAATTTTCCAATGCACTAGAATGTGAATGCACTGGAAAGTTACCTTCATATGTTACAATAGGAAGTTTCATTCCTGAAAAATGAATTGAGTTACCAGGATGTACCTACCCATTTGGATGCCCTTTCATTGATTTATGGTTATGTAAAGAGGACAAGGCTCTCATAGAATTAGAATTTCCCAATGCACTGGCATGTGAATTGGATCGAAAGTTGACCTCAGGTGTTGTGACAGGAGCTTTCGTTCCTGGAAACTTCCTCATGCTTATGAATAAAAAATGGGTTAGCTAATTTCCCTTAGTTAAACTTCTCTGAGCTAGACTGCCCATGATCTTTCTTAAGGCCTTTACTATTTTTCTTTGCTGAGGTCGCACAAGATTTATTCAACCTAATTCCCTTTGACTTGTATTCATATTGCTCAACCTCACCCTTTTGTGCAACATAAGCCTTGATAGGAGGTGTGCTAATTGAATTGACTTTCCTTGAAGCTAAATTTGAAACATCTTGCTTCTTTGGAGAATGTAGCACTGGTGCAGTCACTCTCTATAGCTTTTGTTCTTCAATTTTTGGATAATCCAATGATTTACTAGACATTTAAGCATGTGCACTCCTCTCATCCTTATCTCCAATATTTCTTTTATCCATATGCTTAGAGGACATTGAATCTTCAAACCATGGATCCATCTGCTTCTCCTCTACCCATTTAGCAGGTTCTAAAGAAAACCTTTTAAAGGATTGATATGAATCTAGAGACACCACAGGTTTCTTACTACCTCCTATTTTTGTTGCTTGTTTTTGGATCAATGTGTCTAGTTTGACAAATTCCTCATTTCCCTTAAGTGACTTCTTGTCATTATCAATGTATTTAGTATAAGATTTTTCATCTGCAGAAATCGTGTATGCATCATCCTGTCCAGTCACACAAGTTTCCACTAGCTCCACTAAATCAGTTGCAGCCTCTGCAACACATGCAGAGATAGCTTCCTAATCCTGCTGACGTCATTTAGAGGGAGGTAGGGAAACTTTATCACACAGTAGGATACTTCACAAATGATATTTTTGAGCCTTTGGTGGAAAACACATAGGCCTTTCCATAAAAATTGAAGACATCTACCCATGTGGAAAATCACCTTCATTTTCAATAATGTTAGAACTTAAGATATTATTAGTTCTCAAATGGAAATAATTTAACACAAAAGCACTATCCGATGCCATATTTTCTCCATTATTGTCATTGGAACGTGTTATCCCTCCTTTATTCGAGCCTTCTACAATTTTCTTGGTTTCATCTTCAGCTTCAATTCTTGCCCTTTTTACCAAATGAAAATGTTCATCAAAGTTAAGTTTCCAAGCCTTGATCGGTGTCCTTTTCTTTTGATGATCTACTCCAGATAATACTTCAACAACATTTTTTTTCTTTTGTGCAAATATTTATCTTTATTTGATTATCTGATCTCTCTGGTAGAGTTCATAACCGTAAATTATGTTTCTTCAAGAGCTTTCTTTTCTTCTTCATAATGGAATTCTGATGCAAAGAAGTGTTTGGAACTACCCTAACTTCATTGTATTTGGTCACAAATGTAGAAAACACATGATCTTTGAAATTAGGAACATAATTTTCATGAATATTTTCAAAATCTTTTTCACCCTTCAATTTTTCCTTGCAGTTTGAAACCTGAATGCTCTCTTCAGTGTTTCCATGTTTAAAAGATTCAAAATTGCTGACAATGTTATCTGTCACTATTTTTCTATGATTTAGGAACTCACTTTCAAGCACAAATCGAGAACCTCTAATTTATTTTTCCATGCTTTTCCTTTTATGACCAAACTACTTTTCACTCATGGTTTTCTCTGAAATAATGCCTCTATCTGGTGATTGTATCCTAATTTATTCAAGATAAGAAGAAAAATTCAAAATATTGTTTCCATCATTATGAATATTGCTTCCACTCTCTGATGACCTTTTAAAATCTCTCTTTGTTGTCTTCAACTCTGGTTTAGTTATTAAAGATACTACACCAAAAACATCAAAACTCAAATGGTTTTCAAAATGACTTGTAGGCACTGCACCAGCAACATCAGACCTCAAATGGTCCTCAAAATGGCTTGTAGTTTTCTTTATATTTAGTATGGTCCTCATATTGTCAGATTTAGATGTTGATAATGAACTGTGCTTTTTAAGCCCAACCTAAAATGAATTGAGCATCTTCCTATCTTTCTTATCAGATGATATCAAGGATGTAGTAGGCTTTTTCTTATTCTCACCTACCCCATGTGTCTTTTGCCAATTTTCCTGCATATGTACTTCCCTCTTAATATCATGTTTCTTGGAAAAAGTCTCATCATGAATTTGATTAGATGTATATTTTTGCATTTTCAACATTTCCTCCCACTCATCAGTTGCTTCTTGGATTTTATCATTTTTTGTAAATTGTACCTTCTCTGCAGAATCCTTTAAGCTTTCATCAATACATGATCTAAATTTCCCATCATCAATCTCTGGAATAAAGTCCTATTTCTCTGTACCTTTATCTATGGCATAAACTGTGCTTTCTCTACAGAATCCTTTAAACTTACATCAATACATGATCTGGATTTGTTGAAGCCTAAATAAGCAAAACAACATACCTGCTCTCTAGTACTGAATGCAGTAGGTGCTCGCATAGTTAATGCTTCTTTTCTATCAAAGAGTCCTGTTACCTTTCTTTCCCAACTAGGCTCCTCTACATTTATACTGAAGCCATGGTTCACCTAATTAAAGTAGCACCAAAAAATGTTGTTGGTCTCTTCTAGATTCATAGCACATTGTGCATCAATAAGCATCATAGAAAAAATGTAAACTTGGTATTAGATAGAGCTAAAATATTACAAAATCTGCAAAAAGGACCATAGCAAGGTAAAATCCTCCTCTGTGATGTCAGAGTAAAAAAGATGCCTGTTTGGATCTATGATTTCTTCTTGTACCATTAGAAATTCACTTTCTACATAGTCTCTTGTAAGCATGCCCTGTTTTTATCATTGGAATTTGGTCTTAAAAAAAGAATTGCAAATCATATTAGAGGGTTGATTTAGCTGGGGTGGAAAATCTTAGATTAGTAAGTAATTGAATTTCTTTGATCTACCTTGTTTTTAACCATGTTTGCACTCCATTTTCAAATCTATCTAAGGGTTAAAGCTTTCTGTTGTTACAGATCTGTTAGCTAATTGAAAAGACACATTTTTTGGCGGGTTTTATAACAGTAATTGAATTAATAATTCAGAAATGCAATTTGAGGGAATTTACACATACATTAATTAATATTTGAACCCTAACTATGCACTAATAAAGAACATTGAAAACAGTTCTAAATTTTAGTATTTAACATCAACTTGATTTACAACAAGAAATGATTCATAGTTGATGTAGCAACCTAAGTATCTTTGAAATTACATTTATCTTTACAACTTAGATTCTCTTAGGGAAGACCTCCATGTGTTGGATTAAACCCAAAGTGAGGGAAGTAGTTGCTTTGGTGACAATGATAACTCTTCTGAGTTACACTTAAGCTTAGTGAGGAATTTTCACTTAAGGGTGCTCGTTTGAGTGATAACACATATTTTCAAATTACTTTCTAACATTCCAAATTTATTGGTATGATTAAACTTTAAACCCTAAATAATGCAAAACATTGCCCCTAGGAACATCTAAATCTTTAAAATATTTTATTGCTTTTAGTGGCTATCATGAACATTTGTAGTATTCACATACTAATTTAAATTTCTATTCCATTTATTCTTCTATCACATGCAAATGTCACATAATACAAGTAAACATTGTCATAGACAAAATATGGTCTATGTGAACTCCTTTTTGATATCCAATTATTTTATACAAAGAAATTTTTTATGATACCTTAATTTGAATCATGAACATGATGCAGGATTACTCTTTTTCTAGGACCACCAGGATGTGGGAAGACAACCTTCCTCCTGGCTCTTGTAGGAAAATTGGACCCTGCATTGAACGTCATTGCTTGAGAATTTGTATGCTTTGTAGTGATGGTTTTAGTGGTAGACTATTATTAGAATTTTTAGGATGTTGAATGGTCATATTAATCCATATATAAAATTTGGATTTGATCCAAAGGCTTACCAATATTTAATGCATATCCTGAAAGATGAGGGGAAATACCTTATACAATGGATTCCAGCTCAACGAGTTTATCCCCCAGACGACATCAGCTTATATCAACCAACATGATATGCATTTTGCAAAGATGACAATTAGGGAAACATTTGATTTCTCAACTCGTTGCCAAGGAGTGGGTAACAATTATGGTGTGTAATTTTCCATAGAGGACTTTCCATTTGAATTCCTCTTTTCTTGTCATATTTTAATTTACTACTTTTATCTTATATGATCCATTTTGAGCTGAGACTTTATTCTATGAAAGGTATAACAACTATTTTTCTGGCCTATGTGTAGATTTCCTGTTTGAAATATGAGAAAGAGAAAAATAAGTTGGCATTCTTCCAGAAGTAGAGATAGACATGTATATGAAGGTGAGTTACCTGGAGATGTTGTATTTTAGTTTAACGAAGGCTGTGAAAGGAAATGTATGATTGTTCTTCTTTTTCGCAAAAAATGCTTTTATCTTACTATTAATAAATTGTTATTTACAAATAGGATTTTTTACCAAATAAGTTAGGCCACAAGGGTGGCACAAGCACCAGCAAAAGGAAATAAATTGCATTAAAATCTATGAAATTTCCCTATATTAGCTAAGTACAATTTCTCACTACTTAATTAGCAGTCCAGAATAAGCATGCCACTAAGGCTGCATGATCAAGATAAGCAACAATAAATATTGAACTACAGTTAGGATCAGGCCATAAATGCCATTAAAGTCTACAAAATTTCCCTAGATAAACTAAGTACAAAATATCACTACTTAATTAGTAGTAAAAAATAAGCATGCCACAAAAGCTGCATGATCATGATAAGCAACAATAGGCCTGAGTTTGGCAGGTTATCCTTATCACTCTCTGGTGGCCTCCCAGTCCCTCATTCTTCAGTTCAAGATGAGGGACGTCAATTTTCCAACCATAATTCTCCTACTGCTTTTCATATTCTAAGATTGCCAAAGTAATTGTAGGAACTTTATCATTTAACGACCATGCTGGAGGACTGAATGACCAAATGAGACGGAATTATGTTCTCTCTCTTACAATCTGGCTAGCATGATGTTGGGGTTGTCTACCACATCATTTAGACTGTTGAGATCTAGAAGTAGGAGAAGGAAATGCATCTAGAGGAACTTGGTTCATAGTGCATGGTGCATCCCCCGAGTGGTTATGTATAAAATTAACTACATCATTTTTCCTTTTGTAAATTTGATTATTCACATGTTCCCTGTTTTGTTTCTAGGAAACTGCAATTGAGGGTTTGAAAGGAAGTCTTCAAACAGATTATCTTTTGAAGATAAATAGATCTTTCCCCCAACATTTAATTTTCATTCTTAATATCCATTCATGGAGAATCAACATTATGTGTTGTTCTAGATCTTAAATTCATGGTATTTAGACAATTTTTAATTGGCCCGATAGCAATCTTTGCACTGTCATGCATATTAAATGCTTTATCTATTGTGGTGTTCTTCTCTGTGATGTTCAAATTCTTATGTTTCACTTCTTGTGTGTTACTGTTGTAGATCCTTGGTCTAAATATTTGTGCAGACATCATAATTGGTGATGCCATGACACGTGGAATTTTTGGTGGGCAGATAAAAAGACTAATAACTGGTAATGACTAAGATTGTATCTCTATATCAATCTTTTGGATTTGGGTTTTGCTTAATTTTAAATGAGAGTAAATTGTATCCATTATGTATGCAGGGGAAATGATCTTGTCTCCAATGAAAACTCTTTTCATGATGAGATATCCATTGGAATGGACATCTCTACTACTTTTTAGGTTGTAAAATGTCTTCAACAGGTTGCACACATCAAGCAAGCTACAGTAGTCATGTCGCTTCTTCAGCCAACACCGGAGACATTTAATCTCTTTGATGATGTCATCATAATGTCAGAAGGACAGATAGTTTAACATGGGCCTTGAGATCATGTTCTTGAGTTTTTTGAGTATTGTGGCTTCATGTGTCCAGAGCGTAAGGACATTATAGAATTTTTGCAGTAGGTGAATGTAATATATATAGCTATCTCCATGCCATTTTTTATAACTTTGAATGAGATTAATTGCCTCATAGATTTTAATGACATGGTGCAAGTTACCTCTAGAAATAATTAGGAACTGTATTGGGAGGATAGGGAAAAGCCTTATAGATACATTTCAACAGAGCAGTTTTCTCATAAATTCAAACAGTTTCATGTTGGCCAAAATTTGACAGAAGAACTTTCTAAACCTTTTGATAAGTCGAAAGGCCACAAAGTTGCCTTGTTGTTGTAATGGATAATTCACCTAATAACCTAGGTCTGGGGGTTACCAACATACTAGACCTTGCAGACAGTTTGATTATAAAAGTACAAATAGGAAA
>LPNX011162542.1:80539-116237 GCA_001517045.1 Pseudotsuga menziesii | reverse complement strand
CACATTAAATAGTGCAAGGTCCTTGATATTCCATCCCCCAGCCTTCCAAGGAGAACATAATCTTTGCCAACTAACCAAATGAATCTTGTTCCTCTGTAAACTGCCCGACCACAGAAATCTTGCAATCAAATTGTTCATACGAGAAATAATGGACAACGGAATCAGCCCCATCGCCAACCAGTACACCGGAATGCTCATGAGTACTGCTTTAATCAGTATCAATCTCCCACCTAACGAAAACCACCTATTATTCCAGTTTCTAATCCGCTTCTCCACTCTATTCAGCAACCACATCCAGTCTTTAGTTAAATAACCATTTGGCTTCAGTAAACAGCCCAGGTACTTAATACCATCCCCAATAGCCGAAGTCTTTACCGGTATGATTTCCATAATAGCTGCCTTCACATCACATACCTGTTTATGGAAAATGAAACAAGATTTATCCAAGTTTAATTGCATACCAGATGCACGACAGAAGAGATTCAAGATTCTGTTAATCTCTGTCCAATCCTCAACATCCCCAGTCCCATAAATGATCACATCGTCAACAAAAATTATATGAGTCAGAGCAAGTGCCGAATTGAAAAGAACACCCTTAATCCTGCCACAGGTTCTAGCCTCTGTTAAAAGTCTACTCAGTCCCTCGATAATCAGTAGAAATAATATAGGGGACAATGGGCAGCCCTGCCTAAGTCCTCTTCCACATCCGAAGAACGAAGTAGGAGCGCCATTTACCAGCACAGAGAAATTTGCTGAGGTAATACAACCCATAATCCATCTAACCACCTCTATAGGAAGGCCAATATGTACCAGTATGAGTCTCAGGAGCCCCCAGTCAACCCTATCATAGGCCCGCGAAAGATCCAATTTCAGAATGACAGCGTCCAAATCTGAGTCTTAATAGAATGTAGTGCCTCCTGGGTGATACCCACAGCCTCCGAGATTTGCCTACCATGTAAAAAACCGAATTGCTCCTTGGTCATCCTCTTAGATAAAATAGGCTTCAGTCTGTTAGATAGGATCTTAGTGATGATCTTATATACCAGATTACAAAGTGAAATCAGTCTGAAATCATCAAAGGTGAGTGGCTTATCAGTCTTCGGAATCAATGCTATGAAGGTAGCATTCAGTATGCTAGGTACTTGCCCATTCACCCTAATATCTTCCACCAAGGCCACCAGATCTTTCTCGAAAAGATAAAAAAAACACAGTATAAATTCAACCGTCCACCCGTCAGGCCCCGGGCTTTTGTCTTTTTTAAAAAGATTAAGTACATCCCTAATCTCAGATGCATTAATGGTGTTAAAAATCTCCATTCCTTCATCCTGCTCAAAGAACTTGGGGAAAATTCTAGTCACCTCCAGCTGATCCAATATGTTCCTCTCACCCGCTTCCTCATAAAATTTTGCAAATTTATCTTTCGCAGCATTGCACAGATCAAGTTGTTTATAAATCTTTACTCCTGTGTCATCTTCCAATGCCCAGATAGAGTTCTGTATCCTTCTATGATTTGCCATTTTATGGAAAAACTGTGTATTTTTGTCCCCTTCAGCCATCCACCTTACCCTGCTCTTCTGATGTAGAGTCTCCGCCTTTATGTGAATCAGATGGTTCCTACTGTCAATGGTATCTGACAATCTCTTTCTATCCTCATCCGCCCCTGATCCTGTCATAATCTTCTCATTTAACAGTGCAATCGTTTCCTCGACTTCATTAAGCTCCAGTCGATTCTTCGCCTTTCTCTTCCTCTCCCATTTAATAACCAGTCTTTTAAGAAATCTTAATTTCATCATAAACCTTCTGCAGTCAGGTTCACATTCTAAATGGTTCATATCAGCCCAAGAGTCCCTGATAAAGGCTCGAAACTCCTCCTCCTCCAGCCAGACCCGATTGAACTTAAACGAGAGATTGATCTTGAGCACATCAAATTCCAATTGTAATGACACCGGACAGTGATCTGACAGCTTAGAATAATCCACCCAGGTCCTATATCTGTCAATCTTCTCTAGTAGCTTATTACTGATCAAAAATCTGTCCAGTCTCTTCGCAACATGTCCCACTCCCTCCCTTCCATTATGCCAAGTAGGCGAATAAAAGTCTGCAATAACATCCACGAGTTCCACCGAATGAAACAAATCAGCAAGATAATACCATAATGGGTCATCACCCTGTCTACCACCCCAAACCTCCGAAGGTCCCAATGTAAAATTTAGATCTCCTCCCAATATCAAATTCTCCAAATTGAGTAGTCCCAGCTCGGAAATGTGGTCCCAAAATCTCTGCCTGTCCTTATATGGCCCATAGACGTTGAGGAGTTTTAGTACCCCATCAAATCCTTTGAAATGCCCTTCCAATAGAATACCCCCAGGAGTACAAAAGGATCTGAAACGGGCAAATCGAGGATCCCAGGCCGATAATAGTCCCCCAGAGAAACCATTAGAGTCCGTGGCAGTGACAATCCAGTCAGGGAAAATCATAAGGAAATTCTCACATGCAACCGACGCAGGTACCATAGTCTCCTGTAGAAATAGAACTTGAACAGAATTGGAAAGAATATATTCACGGAGCGCCCTTCTCTTGGGGAGGCCTCCCAATCCCCTTACATTATAGGTCTTTAGTATCATTTAGAACCCTTTCCCAGGGACATTGCTCTAAGATCCCTCAAAGAGGTGACAGCCACAGAAAGGTCCAGGCTGCTCATAGTAGGAAAGGTAGGCCCCGGTGAGTTATTACCCCCTTTTAGTCGTGCCCACTGCTTCTTCTTCCCTTTTCGGAGTGTGACATTTGACCGAATGGATTGTATAGGACAGGCACTAGACTGCGACTCAGGATTTTGTGCAAAACACTGCAGAGGAGTTTTACAGTAATCTCCCCCAGGTCGCTTAGGACCATCCCCATGCTCCTCATCAAATAAAGACCACAGTTGCTTATCAAATATATTATCATATAATTCCGATAAATTCCCTCTCATAGCCTCCTCCTGGTGCACTTCCAAATCCGCAACCACCTCATTTGTCGTCGAAAGACCCTAGCCCAGGTCTTCCGAGGGAGTATTCAAATGTGAATGATAACCATGGCGCAAATCATCTACCCTGTTCTCAATAGGTACCGGTCCCCCCTCAGTACCTTTTGAAGTCTCCGCCACCACAACAACAGTAGGATCACCAGAATCCAAATGACCCTCCAGTAATGCAGCCCCACAATGTCCAAGCACATTCTTTGCTAGTGGTGCTATGACAGATTGTAATAGTTCAATCTCAGCTGATTCAAGAAAAGAGAGTTCAGGTTTAGTAGTAATCAACTTACCAATGATGTCGGTCATTCCACTCTTATGACAAAGCTCCGCCAGGTCAGGAGAATTCCGCTGCTCCACAACGATCCCATCTGGACATTCGTCCCTCAAATGACCCGTACATCTACACAGGTGACATCTGAACGGCACACGCCAGTAATCCAGCCTCTGAACCCTCACCTGGGAACCGCAGGTGATCTCAATTACCTCAGGCAATCCAATAGTAACATTAAATTCAACCAGAATAGCCACCATCTTCTTGTCCCCCGTAACCAAGGTTTTATCATCCAGGAAGATAAATCTACCAACTGAATTTGCAATCCTCACAATGATATCCCGCTTCCACCATTGGATAGGAAAACCCGGCATCAGAAGCCACAAATGCCTCTTTCTGATAGGCTCAGTGACAGGGTCGAAACCCACATGCCACCTACTCAGCATAAGGGACCCGTGCTTTATCAACCAAATGCCACGCAATATAATAATAGCATCCAGTTCCTCCAAGAAATGGAACGAGCACCAGCCGTTAAGTAGAAAGGTGAATCTCGGCATATACCCAATGATAGGAACCCAAGCCTCTCTCATCCACGCCAACATCGCTGCTCTGTTGATCCACACAAATTCAATCCTCCCAACAAGTTCCCTCTGCGCATAACTCTGCACCTTGTCGATTTGCAGATCCTCGCCAAGGGTGAGTCTTTCCATCCCAGCTCTATTCTTATGTGCTTTAAGTTTTCTTCTATGACGGTCCTTCTCCTTCCTGATATCCTTCTCCTTCGAAGGAAATGGCACATGTTGCCTCCAATTCGCTACGGAGCTCATCCCTTCCCTCACATTCCCCGAGCCGCCAACTGTCTTAAGTGTTGACTTTTTATTGCTAGAAATAGTCTTTTATTTTATTGTTGGTTTGAGGTGTTGACTTTTTATTGCTAGAAATAGTCTTTTATTTTATTGTTTGTTTGGAAATAAAAAAAAGACTTGGTGGGGTTTTGATACCAATGTTATCAATTTTTTATATATATATTTTTAATATTTTTAGAGAGGGTTTGATGTGCTGAATTAATTATGTTTTTATTTCTTATTTAGTTTTTAGTTTTTATATTTGAAAAGGATTAGCCATTTTGTGGCATATTCACTTCTTATGTCTGTACAAAAACATATAGCGCATACAAGGATTGATTAATCACAGTTGTACATAAAGAATTTTACCCATTTCCAAAGTTTCCCTATAGTTTTGGGCTATTGTGATTGAGCTTGGGGTGCCATTCGACACCTCTCCAAGGTTGACGTCGGTGGCATTAATGCCATGCATTTACGCTCGTCTCAGTTCTCAATGGTTTGTGCATTTATGAAGATTGTCCTCTACATTTACTCCACCAATGGTTAGGTCCACCGACATTGTGCTTGGACATAGGGCATTGTGGTTATTGAATTTTGGTTTCAGTTCTAATGTTGTTTGTCTTGAAGCTTCGCTCTAGTGTGGTTTTAGTTTCCCTATAGTTTTGGGCTGTTGTGATTGAGCCTGGGGATGCCATCGAACACCTGTCCTAGGCTAATGTCAATGGTATTAACACCATGCATTTACTCTCATCTTAGTTCTTAGTGGTTTGTGCATTTACGAAGGTTGTCCTCTGCATTTACTTTGTCAATGGTTAGGCCTGTTGGCATTGTGCTTGGGCATAGGGCATTGTGGTTATTGAATTTTCGCCGGAGTTGTTTTCTTCAGCTGTTTGTCTTGAAACTTTGGTTTGGTCTGGTGTTTTTCTATTCGATTGTGTTATACTTCAGTGCTATTTCTATCAACGAGTTCATTTGCTTGGGTGTGGGGCATTGTGTATTTTGTAGTGTTGATGGCTGTCGTCGGTCTTAAAGCTTTGTCTCGACATTCCACCATTTGAGTATGATGAGGTTTTTTTTGTGTGCCTGTCGTCGCTAACTTTCAATCCTAGGGTGGTCATGCTATTGAGTTACCAGTTGTTGTGGCTTGGATATCGTTTATAGCTAGGTAAACTCAATGTTGTTTGTGTAGCTTGGAGTGTCACTTTGTGATGGGTTCGTGTCACATTTTGGATTGTGAGTAGTTTTTCCTTCGAATTTATAAGATTGTCGATAGTTATCTGTGCTTCGTTGCGGGACATTATGTTTCTTGGATTTTTGGTGGAATATCGTCAATCTTGACCCTTCATCCCACCATTCTGGCATTCGAGTATGTCCAGGTTTGGGTCAAGCTTTAGGATACTTTTGGGCCATCCGACTGTGTTGAGGTTTTTTTTTTGTGAGCTAAGGTTGTGGTTTTTGTCACCAGTATTGAAGCTTGGGGCGTTTGTGCTATGGAGATATTTTATTTTGGAAGGTTGGTCCAAAGACAACATTGAGCTTCTTCCTGTTGCTTGGATACAGTCTCCAATAAGGAAAACTCGACATGGTTTGTGTAATTTGGCGTGGCATTTTATCATGGGTTCATGTCACCTTTTGGATTTTGATCTATTTGACATTGAATTTAGTAGGTTCCAGCTAGTTGTTTGTAGATCTTGGGTGTCACTGCTGACATGCATAAGAGGGATAGCTACTGCGAGGTAAGCCTCATGCTCAGGTTAGTATTTTTGTGTGTCTTGCACTTGAATTATGATTGTTGTTATTGTTATATGTGGTAAATACATTGGAAGAAAAACATTTGGTTTGGGGTTTAAGCAAATTAGTGTTTTTTGAATGCTAAGGTAATAATTCTATTCTATGTGTCCTAACATAAATATGATTGCAGTTATTTAGATATGGAACATCTTAATTGAGAAGCTTGTAGGTGATCTATGGGGCATTACAATTGTGTCAAATTGCCCTCATGATGGGCATGAATTGGGATGGAATTAGTTAGGGTTGTATGAAATCACCCTGTATTCGATCAATGGTCAAGGTTTTTCAAATGGATAGTTTTTTGGATGTAAAATGTCCAGAACAGTTTATATTCAATTGTGCTTGTGGGATTTTATTACCATATTTTTATTGAGAAACATGATGCAATCGCTTATTCCAGGGTTTAAATAACTATAGAATCCCAAGTGTTATGCGAATGAGTTCATCCAGATATTGTCTGTGGGTGCCCTGAAATAGTAATGACGGTTTTCTGAAATGGCATTTGAATTGTTGCCTATAGAATTTATGCTAATTGCTTTGTTGGTAGGTATTGTGCAAGGTATTGTAACTTTGTAACTTTGTAATATTAAATATAAATGATTAATTTATAGATGAGATGGGTTTTGTATCGATATAGCACTGTGTAAATGATTCTCTCATATTGTCAAATGTGCAAATTAGTTGAATCTAAACTTTGCTTGTGGTGATTACTATCAGATGCATGTATTTTGATTAATGTCCTTGGACGATTTCTAGTTTATGCTTCTAGTCTTCCTACTAAGACTTTATGTTCGCTTCTAGTTAGTAATATAAAATATTTCTTAACTAACATGAAATCTTGTTGTCCCATCATCAAAGAATGTTTCCAAAGAATGTATGTGCCTTTGTTATATTTTTTTGTAATTAACATGGGCTACTTAAGCTTGTTAGTTTTTCTAAGTGATAGCAATGGTTTCATGAAAACCATATGCCTCCTTTGTTTGCTCATAGGAATATTCGTTCACTCTATTCATGGATATATTCCCCTTGGTGTGCATGTCCCTATGTCTCGAGGCATTGTATGAGTAAACTAATTGAGAAGCAATAGTCCATTTCCTAAAATGTTCATGATGTGTAGTTGATTGCTTCAAACTTTTTCTTGGAAAATTTTGAATAAAGATAAAACTCTTTTGGCAGCCAAACCCTTTTTATCAGTGAATTTTATTGATTAATGTGGAAGTTTCTGAATTAATTAGTCTTTAGCATGTGCTTACTCAATATATTCTCTTGTGCTTTCACTCCACGCATCTTGTATATAAGATATTGATCAAGACAAGGAAGGTGTGGAGTCAATTTGATATTTTTTTTTTTTCAGAATTGGAGAGTTGTCACTTTGTTGTAGACCTAAAGTGAATTAGTGAAAATTTGCGAAAAATCTAAGCTGGTTTGAATATTCTAGCTATCAGTATGAGTTGGGAGGTGTCTGCAAGTACTGCACTTGGCTATAGAAATTGATTTAGCCTGGGTTATAGATGCTAGGGTGGTTGGAGCAAGTGACGATAAGCCCAACTGAACTCAATCGCTAGTATTCAAATGTTAGCAAAAATCCCAGTTCGTTGCATAAAAGAGGTATATCTATCTTCAAGCATCTATATTTCTAATAACTTTATCATGTGTGGAGGTAGGAGTGGGAAAATTTCCTTTCCCATATTTTATTTGAATTCATCAATTTTTGATAAAAGATTGCCTTGTTGATAAGCTTGCTTCCTAGACATTGAGCTTTCAATTTTGGAGCATATAAACCTAAGAAATGGGGTAGAATTTGATTACCCATTCTTCTTTAGCATTTGTCCTTGCAAGCTGGAGGCAAAATCGGCATTGGAGTTCACTATGTTGTTCAGGGAAAGTGCTCAAGATATGGGGGCATTACATCTTCTCAAATTTATGGACTCCTATGTTGTGTTTGGTGATGTTTTGACTATTTAGATGATAGTTGTGATCCATAGATTCGATGATGTTCAGTTCTAGAGAAATTCCACCCCTAGTTCTGTGAAAAAGGGCATAACTGTCTATTTGGTTATTTGTTTCTATACGTACTCCCCATTTGAAACTAGGTTCTTGAGCCTTTTTGTCATGAATGTTCTTGGAATATTTAGAAATTTGGCAATTAGTAGAGATCAACTTGATCTAAATTGTCTTTAGTAAAGGTTAGCCTCGAATATAGACTTCCTTGTGGAAATATTGGCATATGAGTTAGTTGTTTTGTTGAGGTTACCCAAGATATAGAGGATTTGCATATTCTTCAATCTATGTAGTCCTATCTTGGTTTTGATTAGCCTATGATTGTTAGCAAAATAGTTACAATTGATGAATTGGATGATGATCAGATATTAAGAGATTCCAACCACTGTTTTGTGTAAAAGGGCATAAGTCTCTATCAAATTGTTTTTTGCTATACCTAATCTACATTTGAAATTATGTTTTCTAGTTCCTTTGAGATGAATTTCCCTATTTTTGTTTTATAGGATATAGAGACATTGTATTCTCTTTAATCCATGTAGTTTTGTCTTCATTTTGGTTATCTTATGATTATTTAGAGAATTATTGCAATTCATAAATTGGATGATAATTACATGGAGATAAATTGGAACCATCGTTTCATGAAGAAGGGCATACGTATATGGCCAATTGTTTGTTTCTATATCTAAATTTCATTTGAAACTAAGTTTTTCAGTTCCTTTGAGGTTAATTTTCCTAGGGTGTTCCAATATAGAACTTTCTTAAGGCATTTTTGGACTAGAGTTAAATCACACATATTGGTTGGTAATGGAAACTTATAACAAATTTGGAGTGTGATGGTCATGCATGATGAAAACACTTGTTCTATTTTGCATATGCATTTTCTTTAGGTAATGGAATTTGTTCATTCCAAGTAAACGTTTCTTGGTAACCCTTGATAAATTTAGAGGTCCAAAGTGAGGTATCTAGACATTGTATTTGATGATTTGATTTCCGATAGGAGTTAAACCACATGAACATCTTGTAAAAACATAAGGACATTTTCAGCAAACGATATCTTGTAGTCTTAATATAGTCCACTTGCTTTTGGAAGAAGCCATGGTTTGTTGTGTGTAAATATAATTCATTCACTTTTGTTGTGCATCCACAAGGTGAATTTAGAGTTTCTTTCTTTCTTCTTTTTACCCTTGGTTAATGTTGATGATGCAAAATAGGATATATTAGTCAACATATTTTGTGGAGTAGAGCCATGGTCATAGAAGCACCCCCTCCCCATTATTTAGATATCTTAAGAGAAAAAATACTTTTCTTAGCTCAGTTATGTAAAGGGTTTACATCTCTTCTAAAAATATCCATGTTGATTGGTAATTTGACTATATATACATGCTAAATGCTATTAATTGTGTCGAAATGTTGTTAGTTGCTTCATGATCTAATGTGTAATTCATAAAGATTATGGGTTATAAAAAGTATAGAATTTTGAATTGGGATTTGAACGATACCCAACTTCAAAGATATATGGCATGGGTTGTTGTATGCTCATAGAAAACTTTGTTCTTGATTTCCTTGGATATTTTTTTGATACTTGTCCTCCATTCTAGTCTTGCATAGACCTCTACCATCTTGACATGAGGATGTAATCAACAAATTTCTATGGAATTGCAATAATAATGGATGATTATTGTATTTTCCCATATATATATTGCGAATTGTGCCTGGGTGGTCTAATGTGTCATTAGAGAAGATTATGATGTAGTCTTAAAATATAGAACCTAGTTGTTGTTCAAATTATTTAGATTTGCAAATATAAAGCTTTTATTTTTTCCCCTTTTTAAAAAATGTTGTAAGAATATTTGTACCATTGGAGCATGTTGCAGGGTACATTTGAATAACTTTTTTTTTTACTTAAAACTGCATCATACTTATAAGATGATGTTAGATAAACAATGATTAAAAATCCCTTGTTGGGAAGCCTATGTTTGTGGTGAATTTCCGGTCTATGTGTTTCCTAATAGCTATTAGGGATTCTTGTCAAATAGACACTTTTTAAAGTCATGACAAGGAAGATTATTAATGATGCATAGGTTTGATTGGCCATTTAACTAGTATGCAATTTCAAATCTATATAGTATGAGATCTGTTGCTATTGCATCAAACTTTGTCCTTGGTTTCCTTGTATAATGTTATCCCTAAATGTTTCACCAGATTGTTATGTTTCAGATCTAAAGCACCTTAGTTATTGCTATGATGTTCAGTTGGGTCACATAAGACTCAAAAACAAGGATCAGATATAAAGCTATGAATCAACAAGCAATATATCATTGATTCAAAGGCATACTTGCTGTAGGTCAAACATGACCACATGGATGGTTACACAAAGGAAATGCACAATTGTTGCATCAAACCTTGGATAATATCACAAGGATTCTCAAATAGAACAAAGAAGAATGGAACATAAAATTCAATTTTGGAATTAAATGTGTAATCATTAAATATCAAGGGCATAATGCATAAGAAAATTCATCATCAAAACTGGATATGACTAGAACATGCCAAAAGATCTAATGATAGCCCACTAGTCATGTTCTTCAACCTTCATAATTGAATGAAACCTTCACTGGCATTGAAAAACTTTGATTTGAATGAAGGTCTGTTTCAAAATCATTTCCCTAACATATTCAACAACATTGACATTAGAGTTCGGTAGTGCGAAAATGATAAATTTGGTAGCATCAAAAGTATCAATTCGACAGTGCGAGGACAATATGTTAGTTGAGCTCGCTACCGAACCTGTGGAAAATTTGTAGTGAATATTTAATAGGAATAACTTGCTCTTTTACCGAATCTCAATCACAAATTAATTACCTTGGAAATTGAACAATGTAATTATGCAAGGGGTTAATTTATACAACATGCTATATGTAAAATGTGCAACTCCTTAATATTCTATTAACTAGAAACTAATTGAAACAAGAAGATTCAATCAAAGAATTAATGTTACACAAAGGACAAACTAGAGAAAATTCAAATGACAAAGGTTTGGCATATAGTGGAGCTTTAAAAAGACTGCTAAGGCTGATTTAGGCTTAGGAAAGTAAAAAATTTAAGTGGTAGGATTAGGTAGCATAATTACGTGCTAATATTAGCTCCAACTGGGGATGATTTCCTCCCTATGAGGCATCAAGAACATGCATATCAACGCCTTTGTTTTGGTTTCTGGTAAAATTCTTAGAATTCATTCCTCATAGATTTTCTCTACCACCCTTCATACTGAAAATTCTGAGATTTGAAACTAAAATGAAGACTTAAATCACAGTATAAGAGGTCTGCAATTTGATTCTACAAGTAACTTTGCTAAATCATGTCCTTTGATCAATTTAGTAGGCCTGGTATTAAAATCATACTCTAGAAATTTAACAATCCACTTGGCTCTCTTACCTTCTCTATTTGGTTGTACTAATATATATTTAACAACATATCAAGGTACATAAGCTATTATATTTTACTACATAATATAGACCCTGAAAGACTTCAAGGACTTCACCAAAGCATAAACTTGGTTTTCTATTATATAATATTTCAACTCAACATCTCTCAAAGATTTGCAAAAAAAGGAGATTGGTTGCTCATATCCTTCAACGTTCTTTTGTAACAAGACAATTGTGATGGTATCTTCTCAAGCAAAATAAAAAATGAGAATTTCTTTGGAATAATTTGGGCTGATAAGAACAAGACATTTTATTAAATCTTTCTTAATCCTTTCAAAAAAATGTATAGCCTCATTATTCCACTTAACTTCATAATTGTTTCTCAACATACATGTTATATGTTTGATGATCTCAATAGGATTAGGTCAAATATCCTTAGCAAGTTAAGTTTTCCTAAAAATGACTGTATTCCTTTTTTTTTTAAATTTCTAGGGATATCAACTTTTTGTATAGCTTCTACTCTAGCTAGATCAATCTTTACTCCTTATTGGGAGACAATGTGTCCAAGGAGCTTACCTTCTTGCATGGTGAAGTGCAATTGTTTTGGATTTAAAGACAGGCCAAATTTTCTACATTTGAGGAATGTTTGTTTGAGGTGATTTAAATGTTCCTCCTTTGACGTAGAAAACACAATAATATCATCTAAGTAAATCACAATGATTTTATCTCTTTCACCAAGAAAGACTATGTCCATAGCTCTTTGGAAGGTTTCTCCTTTGTTCATTAACCCAACATGCATCTCATCATACATGAATGTCCCCTAGGGAATGATGAAAGTTGTCTTCTCTTTATCATCTTTCTAGATTGTAATATGGTTGTAATTGGAAAATCCATCAATCATGGAAATACTCTGAGCACCAACCACCATTTGTAAAATCTAATCCATCTTTTGCAAAGGATAGTTGTAAACGGTCCCTAGTTTTGACCCTTATAATGTATTTAACTAAACTGATGTAAAAGATGTAAATATGCTAGTATGTATTCCTAGTGCAAATCTCAAGGCCAAGGCCCGATAAGTGAATGACTAGACATGTATCATGTATATATTGTTATTGGATCGTTTAGTTGACTTGCCATGCTAACTTGAAAGATGTAAATGTTATATGCATAAATGACAAAATGGTCCAAGAATGGTTGTGTAAAGAGCATCAAAGGGGCTATGATTCCACCAGAGGGGAAGAGGAAATGTGGCCTATGGGAAAATAATCCTTGCCTCCACGTGTCAACCTTATAACTCACCCAAATTTTGTCATGTGCATTGAATGACCCAATTACCTTCTCTTGACTATTAACCCAATCATTGAATGCATGTGGGAGGTTGGTGGGAAAATGCATGCAGTTAACTGCACCTTTGTGACAATTATGTCAGCATACATGTCAGTTGTATTTTCACCATTTATCATACCTCTTGGATTCATTCTCTCAATTATATCAATTCTCTCATGCACTGATTTAGGAAGCATGCAAAATATGCAACACTATCCCATTATGAAAATCTAGATTATACAGAGCTCTATATTGTTGTTCATGACTATGTGTAACCTAGGAAATGGAATTAAGAGACATGGTTACTGATTTGGAAGGAAAATCGATGGTTGTGGGTGAGCGGAGAGGCTAAGTCATCTAGGAAACCTTTCCCATTGAGTTCTACTACTCGTATATGCTTAAGAAGCCATGAAATTAGGCTACATGTGATTCTCCACAACATTTCACAGGTTGGTATTCTTCTATGCACACACTAGTGTTAGCTGGAATATTCACCTCCTGCGGATAGCAAGGTGTTCCACTGGTCTGAATGGTTCAGATCCAGAACAAATAGAGGACAGAGGTTGAAGACTCTCCCTAGATGCTGTAGATATCTAGAATACAAGGCTTTGACAGTTCACCTGTGTACCTGCAAAAAAGCTCAACATGAAACAAATCAAAGAAACCAGAATACGATCTACTAATCTATGCTAGTGACTAAGGAATCTACCAACATATATATGCGAAATCACAACAACAACATCATATGTGGGACATAAATCAACTTGCATTAGAAATATCAAGAAGTTTACAACCAAGCCTTAGTGTTGACATGCATCTCCATGAAACCAGCTCTTCATCCCCAAAAGCTCTGACTCTAGCTCTCTATGCTCTCTCCAAATGATCTTGGGCCAATAATCAATCCAACATCATAACAATACCTTCAATGTTATCCCCTCAACCATGGCTATGAGCTCATATTTATAGGGTTTTAATGGATAGAGATGCTTGAGAAATTAGTGGGTGAGGTGGCCTCTAAGATCCTAGGATGAGGGATCTCGAGCTCAACCAACCCACAACAGTAGGGATAAGGGATATCTTGAGGCTTATCATCTAGAAGCCTCGAGAAGCTTCTCTTTTTCCCTTTTTACCCAAGGTACCGAGCTTCTCCTTATATGAAAGAGCGGTTCTGGTAATAACTGCTTATGGACCAAGGGCAATGGGCGGTGGCACCGCTTGTGGACAACCGATGAAAGGCGGTGCAAGTAGGGGTACCACTCCTGGATAAAGGGGCATGCGTGGTGTTGGGAATTTGGATGACAGATTGATGAAAAACCATTTAGTTTCCACTCTAGAAGCTGTGATTCAGGGCAAGTAGGTATGTAAAATGTCTTATCACATGATGGTGACAGGATTTTGGTATAACAGGATGCCCCTCGAAGCATGAGTCTTAGAGTGATACGATAAATGAGGGCTTTGAGAACAAGCCGTCACCAAGAGATGAAAATGTCATCTCAATCGGAGTATGCAGTCAAGTAGGCATTTGTAGTACATTAGTATGTTGACTCATAGACACAAGTAACCAAACTCATAGCTGCAGACCAATACAAGGTAGATCCATGAGTGGAATAAACAAGCATGGCTACTAGAATATAGCATAGATCCATGTGATAGAGGACTCAAACTTGGACATAGCTACCAGACATACAACATAGATCTATGTCATACAGACACAAATTTGAGCATAGCCACGACCATACAAATGTGGATCCATGCTAGATATACAAAACTCCATCGCAACCTGGGGAAAAAGAAATGAGCGCTTTTAAACAAATGCCCAGGGTCTTCATCTTGTCTTCCACAAAGTACAATTCTATCCATGTGATTACAATGATCTGAAGTCGAACATGGTAGAAACCACTTGATTACCGAGCAATGATGCGAACCGTTAACAAGTGCGAGGGAGATCACCATTAATGTCAATGATTCCCAAGGTACCCTAGTACAATCTACTGAGTGCAAATAGATGTCCTGATGTCGAACACCCAGTCGATTCTATTGATCAAAGGTCAATGATGTGAACCTATGTCGAGAGCGAGAGAATCTGTCATTAAGGCATATAGATCTCAAGGTACTAAATATTGTTTCTAAGACTATTTCCCGGATGATGAGTTGATGTCGAAGGGAATAGTCTCGTCGAAGGAGGGCCATGATGAGTCCCACATTGACGACATGAAACTCGAAACATAGTTTTGGAATGATGTGAATGTAGTAACCATATGACTGACTAAAAGACACTGACACAAAGACTGTGTAGACTACAGAGGTTAAACTTCTTCAGATCCCCTTTGAACACCGGGCGGCACGACAAAATGATTTGGAAACATGACTAGACAGGACAAATACACAATGCGACAGTGGACAATGCATTCTTTTGAAAGACTCAAAGGATTGACATGACTCATGAAAGTGGATTGTCACGGAGATCACCTGAATACCCAATTGACTAACATGATTGTGCAGACAAGTGCCATGTTCAAAGGTAACGACAAACAACTACCATTATTCGCAAAATGATTCCCTTCCCATTTTCCCCATCATGATCGATGAGTGCCTCTTTTTGGTTTTACGAGTTCAAAGAGGGTAACAAACACTCGATATAGCTTGTCAGAAGACAAGTCCAGTCTCATATTTTTTACGAACCTGAAAGAGGAGGGGCTCGTTCCCAAAATGGGTCTCTCAATGTTTTAATTTAATGAGTCCACTGAAAAAAACTCAGTATCGTTCATGTTTAGAGAGTCTGAACGAATATGGAAGAAGACTCCAAAGGGTCCTCTTTCGTATGATTTAGTCTCTAAGGCCCGAAAAAGTGTAAAATCATACCTTAGAGAACTCTTCCAGTCATGATTGGCTGGAGTGTTCCTTTCTTATAAGTATTCCTATCCGAACCGAGAAAGAGATAACCTACCGTTGGACGGACGACTCTTCAGATACTTTAACGAGCGTGAAGAAGACAAGATCGCTCGAAAATCTTTTCATATTTAGGGAGCCTAAAAAGGGTTTAAAGAGAACTCCATGAGGTTCCTTTACACAAAGTAATGTTTTACGAGCCTGGAAAGAATCGAAAACGGACTCAACGACTTTTTGTGTTTAAGGAGCCTGGAAAAAGAGGTGAAAAGAGAACTCCATGACGCTTCTTTACACAATGTCATATTTTATGAGCCTGGAAAGAAACTTGAACTGGACTCAAAAATTTGATACTAGATTTTAACGAGCAAGACAAAGTGTCGTAATAAATGCTCGATGACCTTTTCTGTTTTGTGAAAGTACGAAAAAATCCATAAACAAACTTTCCAAAGCTTCTTACTAAAGTCAACTTGCAAAAGACTCATAAACAAGTGTTAAATGCATTCAAAATCAACATTAAGGGATTACAACAAAATATATTTTGACTAGAACATGATGTAATATCAAAACTATAGTAAGTCAGACCCAAAAAATGTCTATATAAGGCAAATAAATAGTAAAAAAAATTAAACATTTCACTATTTACCTCTAGCAAAGAGCACTTGGAGTATTTTCTAGCCAGATCTTCCACAATTGATACCGAGAGTTTCCACCGTCTGTTTTCAGTCTCGTCAGTTGCAGGTAACAACTAAGACCCTTATATTTCATTTCATACCTTCTATTTTGGGATTTGGTGGGGTTTTGGACCTATTTGGAAAGCCCTAAAATCCAATATGCGGGCACTGCGACTACTCCTTACAGGATAGGCGGTACCACCCAAGAACTGCACCAAGAATACGGTGGACAGGCGGTGCCACCTCCTGTCTCCAACGTGGCACAGGAGGTGCCGGCCGTGGAGAAGTTAAACAAATGATATGGGCATAATTTACTCATTCTTTTGATTTGCAATGACTCAAGGACGATATTAATACATACCATTTTTATTTTTGGCAGGTCTAGGTGTACAAAATATGGTGATATGGAAAGAAAGAACACATGATGACAAGGATGCTGCTGCTAAAAGGAATCCGATTTGCATCGCCGCACTCCAAAACTGTGGACTCTTAAAGTTCTTCTGGACACCAAGCATGGTGTCCCAGGAGAGATCACTGGAACACATACTGAGAATGTGGAATCTAGAACAACAGTATTTCGAGGTGGGGGCACACATACTTACAGTGGAGGTAGAAGATATCTACTTCCTGACTGGCCTATCGAGACGGGGTGCTCCCATCTCATTGATAGGTTCCCGTGGTAGGGACATTACCACCAGAGAGCTCATAGATTGGCACGGTGTACCAGGTACAGGTACATCGGGGAAGAAAATCCCCATCAGGGTAGTGACAGACAGGGATCTACGGATTGTCTTGTTCACCATGCAGAGGGTGGTAGGGAGCCAAGGTGCGCATCAGGATTCCAGGGCACATATGTTGTACGCCCTAAAGGCTATGGCACCTATGGTCTTCAACTGGGTGGAAGCATTGCTTCCAATATTCAAGGATCAGCTGACTAAATGTCGGCAAGGAGAGCTGAAGCAGTTCGGCTTTGGTTCCATCTTAGCTTGATTCTTCTTTAAGTGGGTCCCATAGATGAGGCCCTAGGTGAATTTTCAGAGTCTGAGAGCATGAGACCCCCATATGCTGAGGTGGGTCCAGGTCATGGCTCGCACAGGAGCGGGTAGGGGCAGAGTGAAGTTCGGTGATCCGTTCTTCAGATGGCTGTGGGATCAGATGCTCATGGTCGAGGACTATGCCTATGTAGGCACAGATTTTATAGGTGATCCTAACCTACCGCTCCCACCTGGAGGGTAGTGGGGTGACATTGGTAAGAAGCGAGAAACCTTAACAATGGAAAATGTTTTTATGTTTTTTATTTTTTATGATAAGTGACAAGACCTGTTTGTCTTCATGCAGATGTTGGAGCGGCGAGGCCTGGAGGAACATCTCCATTAGACAGGCGAGCCGGAGCTCGCTTCGTGCCACAAGGTAATGATATCACCGAGAGCTGTAAGAGAACCTAGAGAGGTTGACTCTGGACATTCTAGATGCTGATATATATGACCTCCCGACTAGATATCAGAGATCTACAGCAGGAGTACCAGGTCGATTCAACAGGCTACTACGTAGGGTGGCTCAAGTAGTGATGTGATATCACGAGCACCATTAGTGGATGAGACATGTATACTGAAAGCTGATAGCTTCAAGAATTTTTCCTGAAATCCTACGTGCTTCAGATGAGGTCTCGGGAACTATTTTTGTAAAAAAATTTCGTATATATATATACAAACTTTTACATGGTGTTTATATGCCTCAAATGGATAAATGCATTTTCTATGAGTTCTATGTGTCTTCAAATGTTTATTTACAATGTACCATGTTTGATTTAATGTCATGAATGGGAAATATGCCAATCTAGGATGTAATTAGCCAATGAATCAGCAACTACATTATGTTCTCTAGGGATATGCCTATAGGTAATGGTTCCAAACGATCTTTCTAACAAACATACCCTTCGGAAGAGGTAGAGGAGCACCGGGTTCCTAATGGTGTAGACATGGTTTAAATGACAAACCACTAGCTGAGAGTCCATCAAAACTACTAGATCACGGACATCCAGGGAGGTAGCTTCAGTCAGAAGATCGATGATTGCTTCATACTCGGTGATGTTATTAATAGCGGGACTTAAACAAACCGCTCCTGAATTAACCAAATCTTCGGCTGGGGAATAGAGAACCCAAGCAACTGAGGCTATATTCAGGGTGTGGTGGCACACCCATCAGGGAAGCCGTAGAAAGCCATCTGCATGACCAAAACATGGTATAAACAGATGCAGACACTAAAACTCAAAACCATCTTGAAAATACTGAAAGCACACTGAAAGTCAATCAATATACATATATACAAGATACGATCCAAGAAAACCTAGGCATAGTACCTTTTCAGGTACAACCCATTGAGAGGTTGCCCCAAAGGAATTCCATCATAATCAACTAACTCATAGGGGGCCTTTCTCTAACACCTTGGAAATAACGAAAGGTCCATACCACATGGACTCGAACTTACCCTTCCCTAGCTTGTCATATCTCTGATCATAAGTCAAAACTAGGCCACCCTCGTTGAAAACACGAGGCTAGACGGATTTATCATACTGCGCCTTGACGCGTTTCTTACGTGCCTCATTAACCAAGGTAGCATCTCTACTAGTCTCATCAAGGTTATTTAAGTACAAAAATCTCGCTTCCTCTGTGGAAGTGTCTAGGAGAAGTTTGGCGGCGAGTTGTAAAGATGGAATCTGACATTGGATCGACAAGATAGCTTCAAGTCCATAGGCAAGCTGGAATGGCATGAAACCAGTAGCTATTTTCACGGAAGTCTGATAAGCCCAAAGAGTGGAAAAAAGAACAAGATGCCAATTGGATTTATGATCTCCAACCATCCGACGAAGCATAGTTTTCAAAACCTTGTTAATGGCCTCTACCTCACGATTAGCTTGCGGATAATACGACGTAGAGTTTTCATGGCGAAAACCTAGCTTGGCACTCAATTCCTCCATCATTTGATTGCGAAAATGAGATCCGTGATCAGTGACTATGGACTACGGAACTCCAAATCTAGCTATGATATGATTGAACAAGAAGAGAGCGACAGTCTTACCATCTTCTACATATGTAGGCATGGCATCAACCCATTTTGTGAAATAATCCACGGCTACGATGATGTAACCATGCCTCCCAGCTGAGGTAGGCTTACAATGCATGAAGTCAATCCCCTATTTGGCAAAAGGGCCAACAAGAATGACAGGGTGAAGTGGAGCAGGATGGGTGCACTTTTTGGGATAAAAATGTTGGCAAGGTGGGCATTTCTTAACAGTCTCATGATAGCCTTTGAAGATAGAAGGCTAGAAATAGCTAGCGCAAAGGAGTTTATGGGCTGTAGCCATCCCAAATAAATGACCACCAGATGCTCCAGAGTGGCAATCATTCAGTACGTGTTCAGCCTCCTCATGAGTGAGGCATCGCCGAAGAATGGAATCAATCCCACGTATATACAAGGTATCATTTAAGATAAGATAGTACTTCACGTGGTGACAGATGCGGTGATGATCATTGCGAGATAGATGCAGCTAAAAACGCTGGGTCTGGATATAAATCAACAAATCTCCATACCAAGGATCAATAGTGCTAATTAGGAACAAGAATTCATCTGGAAATGAATGGCTGGGCTCAGATTCCGTGGCAGCATAGGGAAGGTCACACATAAGCTCAACAAAAAATAAGGATTTCTTTGATGTAGCCTTAGCAAACTCAAGATCGAACTCCTAAAGGATGAGGATCCAATGGGAGTACTTGCCCCCGAGTACCTGGTGAGTCAGAATGTAGTACATTGGGTTTTGGTCTGCCAATACGGTGGTAGTGCGAAGCAGAATGTAGTGATGAAATTTTTGCACAGTAATGACCATGGCCAAAGCTAGCTTCTCCACATGTGAATAACAGGTTTCAGAATCAATAAGATTCTTACTAGCATAATAAATCACATGCTCATGACCATGGAGATTGTCCTGCACTAAAACCATGGTGATGGTAGTAGCAGAGGTAGCAATATACAAGAGAAAGTCCTTTGAATAATCTGGGGGGTGTATCACAAGTGAATGAGTCAGAGCGTGCTTAAGATTATCAAAGGCATGTTGGGATTGGTCATCCCAGAAGAATGGAGTGTTCTTCTTGAGGAGACGCATATAACCGTGCATTTTCTCAGCAAAGTTGCACATGAAACGATGGAGAAAGTTTTCCTTCCCCTGCAAACTTTGGACTTCAAGGATGTTGGTTGGGGCTGGTAGATTAATGATAGCGGCAATCTTCAAAGGATCAATCCAGATGCCATCTTTGGATACCACAAAGCCAAGTAGACGTCCTGTCTCAACGCAAAAAACACATTTATGTGGATTGAGCCATATATTATAATGACGACATCTCAGGAATATGTCTCTAAGATGACCAGGATGGTCCTCCCAGCACTGTGAATGAGCAAGGAGGTCATTAAGGTACAGTTCAACAATATGTTTAATGTTGTGAAATGCATAGTACATCACGTGCTGGAACGTGGCTCCAACATTTTTCAATCCAAAAGGTAACTTCTTATATGCAAAGGTTCCCGATGGGCAAATGAATTCCGTCTTATGCTGATCGGAGGGAAATATCTCAATCTGATTATAGCTGGAAAATCCATCCATGAATGAAAAGATGACACTTCCAGCACACTTGTCGATAATCTGATCGATATGTGGGGTAGGAAATTTGTCCTTGGGACAAGCTTTATTTAAATCCCTAAAGTCGATGCAGACTCTAATGGTGCCCTGCTTTTTATCGATAGGGACAACATTCGATACCCATTCTGTCAGAGGTACAGGATAAATAAAACCAGCTTTCAGAAGTTTCTCAATCTTAGCTTTAATAGCTGCGGCCTTCCTAGGATGGACTTTCCTAGGTTTCTGCCTGACAGGTTTAGCCGTGGGATAATTTTTAATCTCGTGGACCACAATGGAAGGGTCAATCCCTGACATCTCTTCATAGGACCAGGCAAAAATATCACAGAATTCCTTAAAAAATGCCTTATATGCTTAATATTCATCTGTGGAGCAGTTCTACCCAACATGAACATGCTCAATAACATCAGGCTTGGATGATATGTCAATTGGGTTCATCTGAGTAATGTTGCAAAGGTTTCCTTCAGAATATGTGTCTTGCAACAATATAGGACTTTGCGGAACATTGACAATATTAGTAGGAAACAAGGATGCAAAATCATGGCTGCCCGAACTGGTATTGGGGAGGAACATGGATATATGATGGTGATCCTCCCAAATGGACTCATCCGTGTTCATGATCTCTATAATGGACTCATCAGAAGGAAAAGGCTCAGAGAGATAATCTAGAATCGGAAGAGAATGTTCTAACCAGTACGGTAAATGGTAAGGATCTGAAGCCACTAAATGAAAGTCATTAGTGTGATCATCGGAACAAGTTTGAATGCTGTCATACATAGGTTTGTGCGGGCTCAACGAGGTGGACTCAACAACATTTTGGCCCTTCAGCTCAAAATGAAATGAGGCGATCATATGTACTGTCGCGGTATCCATGCTAGGAGGAGTAGAGGGAAGAATCACTGTAAGGGATGAATCCTTCATCCTACCTACCCCAATCGACTGGTAAGGAGGAGGGGATTGACCTAACATGGGGATGTTATTAGCTGTGGAGGTAGTAACATTCAGTGTACAGAAATCAAGCTGGTCAATGGTAACAATTCTCCCAAGATGTGGGAATTGGACCATTCAAAATACTTTTGAAGCAACGACAGTCATGGCATAGAACCAATTCCTTCCTAAAAGGAGGTTATAATCCAAAGGGGCATCCACCACTTCTACTTGGATGGAAACGGTTTTGCCCCCCAGCTCGACCGCGAGGGCTGATATGAGGCCATGGGGTTGGAAACCCCGTCCATTAAAGGCTTTAAGGGTCGTAGGTGATGTAACAAGCTCGAGAGAGCCGAGAGCTTTCCAACAAGTCATAGATAACACCGAGGTCGAAGCCCCTTCATATAGTAACATTCGAAAGACTTTCTTTCCCACTACTTTCGTAATGATCTGAAAAGCAAGTTTATGCGGTAATCTAGGTTTATAGTTCTCAACATTGAAGTGAATCAAGTTACTGTTATCCAGGTCTACAGCTCCTAATGCTGTCAACAAGTTCTTGCGTTGTGTAGGGAAACTTTGGAGTACTTCTAGGGTAGACATCACATAAGGTTCCTAAGCGATATCTTCATCCACATTATAGAATTGAGCATCTCGGGCATTGGGATTAAAGACAGCCTTCCGAAGAGTACTCTTTGGTGGGCGCAAAATCATGTCGAGAGTAGGCTTCTCGATAGACAAGGGAACAGTAGACGAGGATTCCAGAGAACTAGTAGAGGGAGATTTCCCTGAAGAAGATTGATCTTCTTTCTTATCTGTGGGTTTATCATAATTTTGGCTTCGAGTTTGCAGATGGATGGTATCTGAGGACATCATACGAATTTCCTTCGATGAACTAGAGTTACCCTGGTTAGACATGTGGTCTACTAGCTGTTGTTGAGAGGGAAATGGATCCGTAAGTACTGCAGGTGCGGGATTAGACTTCAGAAACTTGGAGATTTTGTCCCGACGGGGACACTCCTTTGAGAAATGGTCACCACCGCATAACAGACAAGGATATTTAGCCTTCCTTTTCCCTTTTTCATTGTCATTATTGGTTGATCATGGGGTCTCTTGTTGGTTTCCAGGTTTTTTATTTTGATTTTTACCTTTCTTTTTATTACCCGAGGTTTGAGTACTTTGAATGGAATTGACCTCGGCAGAAACCTTAGGATTCGAAGGAGTAGCGGTTTGGGTTTTCTTGGCGGGTTTCGCTGTGGATGGGGATTGGATTGAACCAACAATCCCATCCACAGGTACTTCTACTGGTGGCTTGGCAGGGTCAGTGCTGGGGCGAGGAGCTTGAGGAATCAGGTCATAAAGAGTCCCGGGCTGGGAATAGACCAAGTCTAGGTACTTAGCCTACTCTTCAGTAACAGCACCGCCCATGGCCACATCTCAGGAAATAGGAGGCAATAGGGACTTAGTGAAGCAATCAGCTAACAACTGATTCGGAATAGGGGCCTTAATAAGACTTCTCCGCCTTCTCCACTCATGAATATGATCGGAAATGTGGGTGGAGGTGTTCTATCACAGAGAAGTTAAAAGATCAGTGCTCGTTTCATAACGAATAGGGAGCTAAAAGTGCGTAAGAAATACGGTTGCCAACGAGCCAAAATTCACAAACGAATGTTGTGGGAGTTCAATGTACCACTTCGCGACCATACCGGTCAAAGTTTGTTGAAAGAGTCGTAACCGAACAGAATCATCCATGAGGGAGTTCGAGGAACACCACAAATGAAAAGTCATAACATGGTTCTGCGGATCTTCAACCTGCTTCCCATCGAATTTCGGAATATCCGATGGTAACTTTACCGGAATGGGAGGCCACGAGGGATTGTGTCGAATGGGATCATTAATCAACTTGGACAAATCAAGCAAGTCCAAAGTTGCTAGGAAAGGTAACTGTCTATTTGGTTGCACATACTGGTAATATTGATATGGCATATAATTACTAGTAGGGCCATAGGTAGACTGATAAACAGGTTGCTGTGAGGAAGAACCACCAGAGAATCCGCCCATGGGGGGTTGATTTCCAGAATTAGGATGGCTAGGACCACTAGGGCCTCCAGGAGGAGGACCACTAGAGTCACCGGGACCACCAAGACTACCAGGACCTCTAGGACCACCAGAACCACCAGGAGGCAGACCACTAGACCCTTCGGAGCCTCCAGGAGGTAGAAAACCTCCAGAGCCATCGAAACTACTAGGTGGAGGGCCACCAGACCCTCCAGAGCCATAAGGAGGAAAGCCACCAAGTCCCCCAGGACCACTAGGACCTCCAAGACCATGAGGAGATCCTCCGGGACCATGAGGTCCCCTAGGGGGAGGACCTCCATAAGGTGGTCCTCCTGCACCTCCCCACGGGGACTTCACCTAGTGAACCTCTCACATAGCACGTACGATCGTGGGATATTAAAGAATACCCATAATTTCCAGAGATATTGACCCAAAATATTTTTGTTGAAACCCCCTCCCAATACTTAAAACCTCCACCCCACCCCTTTTTATACCTCAATGCTTATAAACCACCCTACCCACCCCCACCTTAAACCCCTCATCCCCCAATACCTGCAATATATTGGTTCAATTTTTGATAATTTTAAAACCCACAATATGAACTAACGTGATAGGATATTGGTCAACAAGTGAAGACCCCGTGCATCTCCCGCAGTATGTATAGGTATCCCTCCCATGGCTGGCATGTAAGACCAGTTAGGTTTCCCCTATGGTGTAAAAGTGTTACTAGGGTATGGAATTCCAGTATAAGGTGGTTCTGTAGGATTAGATGGATGATTACCTACAGGTATTTGATAACCATAATCACTAGAAGATTGAATGGTAACAGGTTGTGCCCTCGAGGGCTGACCTGAACTAGATGGGGGATTTACCACATTAGTGTGGGTGGGAGGGACAAAAACTGTAGATGTTTCTATGTTAGAGGTCTGCCCTTGACTAGGTACAACTCCGATATCAGATAACGTAGCTCATGCCGGGGGTTTCCCCCCAGCATTCAAAGGTACTGATGAAACAGGAATTGAAGGTTGGGCCCTAGATGCAAAAGACCTAGGAGGATTTGGAACAGACATAACATAAGAGGTGAGAGGGGTGGAAATTTGACCTAGGCCGTGGGTTGTTAATGGACGATCTATAATCGGTTCAATGGGTCTCATAGGATCGGCTAATGAATGATATCCCATATGAAGAGATGTGGAACGTACTGGTGTAGAGCCTAATGGGTTATCAATATGCTTTTCTACCTCCTGTGCATAGAGAATATCAACACGGTATTGCCTGCATTCTTCTTCAATCTCAGGAGAGCTTACACGGGTGCCAAATGAGGCAATGGCATGTCCGATAGGTGTCTCCCATTGAAGGAGCATTAGGACCAAAGTCCGGATGGGTATCATCAACATGACCTTCCAAGGGAAAATGGAATGATGAATATTCTTGGGAAGGCTGTTGGACCAAGGGAGGCGAGTGTGAAGAATATGGTACTCCACTTTCCACCACCACATTATCTCCCACTTGGGAGGTGGTAGCAGTTCCTTGGTCAATAGCTTCCATTGGATTTTCTCCTGAAATAGGAATAAAATCAGGTGGCAAGCCCCGTACTCTTCTGTACTGTCTTAACTCAGCCAGTTTGTACAGTTCCTATCTAACCTAGGGTCTGAAAATCTAGAAAAACACACCAAAAGACTTCCCTACTCAAACTATAGGTAAAAAGCAAGCAGACTTAAAATGACAGGAGGAGTTCAAAAGTCAGGTCTCTCACTAGGATTGTCAAGAAGGTGCCACTCATGATATACCTCGAGGGTACGTGCGTAGTAATCTCCCCGAATGCTATTTTCGGTGTATGGCTCCAAACAAGATGACCAAAGGGATTTTCTCAGATAGATAAGGTACCCTAGTGTGGTCTCTCGATATACTCAAGGTACATGGGAGCTCGAATCAGTAGTAGTGTTGTCTAATGCATAACCATACACAAGGGGCCTTTCGATATACAATCGATTACGTGAAGTACCTTTCTATATACCTCAAGGGTATGTGAAAGGCCGTTCGATATACCAACGGTACGTGGAAGAACCGCACGAGTCCCGGAATGTAATGCTCACAAATAACGACAGCTCCTATGTTTTACGACACCCGAACACGTCTCTAACCTATCACTCAAGTTACTACGTAAATTTTAACCTACAACTACTGTTAATTTTAACTTGTATGGTTAGGTGAATGCATGATGTTTTGACAGAAAAGTAAAACCATGCAATATGCTTGGGCAAATGTTCACTTTACCGTTCAGTATGCCTACTTACGGGAGGGAAGAGAGTGTTTTTCTTTTGTTTCAAAACCAAAAATCATTCCAATCAATAGTCATGAACATCAAATCAAAGACAAGCAAACACTTTTCAAACCAAAAATCTTCTTTTCGAAAGCAAATGAGAAGGGTAGGAATCTCTTTTCCTAAAAAAAAAACACCAAGCACACCTATATGCCAATGCACTCTAACTTTTCAAATTTCTCAAAAACATAAGCAAATCTAACTTAAAACTACCATTTTTTTTATATTTTGATTGAGATAGTCCTATATGCATGAGAGATGAAAGATCACAAAGGTCCTGAAAGCTTGTAAATCCAGTCAGAAAACCCAAATCCAACTCTCAAATATGATGTCCTAATCTCAAGCAAAACTTTTCTTTTTTGAAGGAAAGAAAAATAAGTTTACTATGCAAGCAAGAAATGAAATCTAGAAGCTAATCTAGCATTCTTCTTTCCGTATATGCAACGAAAAGAGAGTTCAATGAGCACCCTAACTTTCAGAAAACAAGAAATTCTTCTTTAAGCACAACCAACAAGCAAGAAGCGGATGAACAATAAAAAAGACTAAATAAACTTTTGAAATTCCACTCGAATCAATCTTAAACCATCAAAGCAGCAAGCCACACACATCAGATTCAGTAACACAAGCCTGGAAATAGAACTAAAAGCAATCAAAATTCCAAATTTTTACAAAGAAAAATGAGGAAAAAGAGTTTCAGACTAATGCCTACCTAGCACCGCGCTTCGTAGGTGTTGACAGAGTGTTTCCAAGACAACACTGCTCCTTGCAAACCAGATACAAGCTGTGGCACCGCGTACTGCTCACTATGTTCAGGTGGTGGCACTGCTCCTCATACAAAGCATGGCCGCGGTTCCGTGTAGATGGCCAAAACAAAAAAGGGAACGATGGATCAGATCAGAAAAGACTAGATCAAGGAAAATACTATCGAATTGAATGTGGTAACAGAGCATAAAAGACCGAAATGACTCAGATCTAAACATATCTGGAAATTTCAAACCCAAATAATACAAATCAGAAAGTAGATTTGACTGAAAAGAGTTGAAGAAAACGGAGCCTGGATTCAGACAAGAGTTGTAGACTGAGCAAGATTAGAACAACTGAATACAACTATTCCCCAGCAGAGTCGCCAGATTTGTTAGCTGGAATATTTCACCTCCTGTGAATAGCAAGGTGTTCCACTGGTCTGAATGGTTCAGATCCAGAACAAATAGAGGATAGAGGTTGAAGACTCTCCCTAGACACTGTAGATATCTTGAATACAAGGCTTTGACAGTTCACCTGTGTACCTGTGAAAAAGCTCAACACAAAATGAATCAAAGCAACTAGAATATGATCTACTAATCTATGCTAGTAACTAAGGAATCTAGCAACATATATATGCGAAATCACAACAACAACATCATATGTGGGACAGAAATCAACTTGCATTAGAAATATGAAGAAGTTTACAACCAAGCCTTAGTGTTGACATGCATCTCCATGAAACCAGCTCTTCATCCCCAAAAACTCCGACTCTAGCTCTCTATGCTCTCTCCAAATGATCTTGGGCCAATAATGAATCGAACAACATAACAATACCTTCAATGTTCTCCCCTCAACCATGGCTATGAGCTCATATTTATAGGGCTTTAATGGATAGAGATGGTTGAGAAATTAGTGGGTGAAGTGGCCTCTAAGATCCTAGGATGAGGGATCTCGAGCTCAACCAACCCACAGCAGTAGGGATAAGGGATATCTCGAGGCTTATCATCTAGAAGCCTCAAGAAGCTTCTCTTTTTCCCTTTTTACCCAAGGTACCGGGCTTCTCCTTCTATGATAGAGCGGTTCTGGTAATAACTGCTTATGGACCAAGGGAAATGGGGCGGTGGCACCGCTTGTGGACAACCGATGAAAGGCGGTGCGAGCAGGGGTACTGCTCCTAGATAAAGGGGCATGCACGATGCTGGGAATTTGTATGACAGATTGATGAAAAACCATTTAGTTTCCCCTCCAAAAGCTGGGATTTAGGGCAAGTAGGTATGTAAAATGTCTTATTACATGATGGTGACAGGATTTTGGTATAAAAACTAGAAGCACTCTACAAAATGGATCACCCAAGAGAACCATGGATCTGTGAAATGGATGTCTGAGGTAAGAAGGGTGTTGAGTGGGGCAGGGATTATGGAATCCAAGGTTGTGATATTTGAGTGAGATCTCTGTAGATATTTATATGAGCATTTGGATAAGCACAGAGAGAAGATCGGGTTGTGGGCTGAGAAAGAGAAGCCTTTAGTTGTTTCCTTTTCCCTAGTGGCCTCTCAACATAAAGAGTATATACTAGACAGAGTGCCTACAGTTGGGTGGAAAGTCACTCTTACAAATCAAGTTGCTTGGATCTGCATTGTTAAGATAAGTGTTCGTTTGTATTTGAATCTGACACATTGTTAATTGATTCCTGCATCTGCTTATGCTTCTATATGCATGAATTGTGTGTGTATTACTTTTTTATTTATGCGATGTGTGTCCAATTTGCTTCTGCACACGTCTTTCAAATCAAAAGAATATATATGAGTTTTCCATGGACAAAGTACCAATATCGATGCCTAAGGATGGAAGGGAAACCTCGATGGAGTATGTTGTTAAACAACAAGTGAGTTGCCGAAGTGCCAATGTGTTGTCGCCAAGGTGTCAATGCCAGGATCAACATATTATTGTTGGAAGGATCATTGTACCAGAGCCGATGTCGAGATACCAATGTCAGTATCAAGGGTTTCCTTACGAAGTGGTTAGTGCATTCCTATTTCTGACTTATGACTACCAAGTTGAAGGGTGGTAGAGCCCAATGTATGTGAATGGATGATGTTTCAATGCCGATGTCAACATTAGGAGGGTCATTAGTAGTTTTCTTGGTTTAGTTAGTTGGAGGCTTCCGAGGTATGACGTGCCGACATCGAGTAACTCGAGATTCAGACGTCGGAGTTGGCATGTTGGGGTTATTCAATCGAGAACCCATTATGTAGTTTTGATATCCAAATTCCGATGTTAGAAATGTTGGGAAGGAGAAAACAACAATTGAGACTATTTATGACCGTCGGGACTGTTTACCTATGTTAATTAATTAACTATTAATTATGCTTCCACAATGGTAATATTCCTTTATGTTACAGATTGGTATATGTGTGGTTATGGGTGAAATATTCATGCCCAAATTTACTTAATGTCCCATCCTACTGGTGTCATTAAGGGATTTGGACATGGAAGAGTGGTATCAGATCTACTGGTTTCAACATTGGTGTTGCATGGGCCATACATTTATACTTATAGGCATAAGTCAGAAAAGGTTCTAGAAAAAAATGAGTTTTGATGAGTGACAGATGTGGGGGAGCCATGTGGGCAAGAGGTCTAATGTGGAGGGTACATGTGAGAAAATGGTGTGATGTGGACCAACCACATCAGACTACATGCAGGTGATCGCATGTGGTGAAGTTGAAGGGGTGATTCAGATGTTTCTGTAATTTGACAGAAATGGGTAATATGGGTTGTTCCTAGAATGTATGAAAAATATTCCAGTGTATTTTTAAAGAATGTAATGAGACAAAAATACAAAAGAATCAAATAGAACGTTCTTATTTTTTAAACGGGTTTCCTATTGTTTGAAATAGTAGGTAGAGTAGAGACTCTAGGCTTGATTGGGAAAGAAATTCTAAATGTGGATTACCTCCAAAGAAACCAAAATTTTGGGAAAGCTTTATATGATGGTGTAGGAGTACTAGAGATGAAAGTGACTCAAAGTGAGTAAATAATACAATACCAGTATCATGGTAATGGTACTCTCACAATAAAGTGGAGGACATTTGGGAACATGATCATAGTAAAATTGCTTCTTATCTAGCAATGTGAAGAATTGAAGAAAGCTTGGTTGGATGCTTGGTGACAAGGAATTTTTACTCAATGATAAGGGATACTCAAATGAGAGTATTATAGTAATTCATGTTAACATGTGTAAAAAACATGTTGAATGGATAATAATGCACTCGTGTAGATCGTATTATATAAATTCTCATGATGGGAGATGGGAGCTAGTAGGAATTGATGGTTCCTTCACCAGAATGTATACAATGCATTCTCTATGTTCAGAATGTGCAATTTGAATTGCAAGGAAGAGGCATGTGAGTTCTTGGTTATCATATGTGAATATTATATTCCATAAGTGAATGATCAACAAAGTATGGAATATAACAACATGTGAAGGACATGGATTTTTCAAAGGTGATGGGTGAATCATCCTTGTGGGCAAGTGCTTGCATGCTAAAAGAAGTTATGTGATATGAAGTAGTAAATTATGAGTAGGTAAAGAGAATGGGTAAGAAAATTCCATTCACCTCAAAGTTGTCACTAACATGAATAAGACATCCTAGTATGTGGACATGTTATGTAGTTCATGATAGTGATAAAGTGGCCATGCAAAGGATGCTAATAAGGGAATGAAGCATTCCCATGGGTTATTCAATGGTGTAGTTCAGAATTGTGGAAAATAGTTCCATAGGAATGGAAAGAAAATCTCATAGTTGAATAAGGAAGAAGGGCATATGATGGACCTTTAAAAGACTCCATATGGAGTTGGAATGGAATAAATTGCAACACTAGTAAGTGCAAGGAAATTTAAGGAAGGTCAAGATAGACGTAGACAAAACTGCTCAAAGTGATTGGAACAATAAGACAATGTGAACATGGTATAATGGGAGCTGTTGTGGTGAATAAGGGAAAGATAAAAAGGGATGATAATATGGTTGTAGTAGAAATTGAAGAATAATCTCCATAGCGCAATCCCGATAAAGAGGGGAATTTCTCACCTTAAACTATTTCTGTTTATAGCATGGGAACACATGCTTGGTAAAGTAGCAAGTATAAATGGTATACATGTGTATGAATTTTAAATTGTTGCTTGGTGAGAAAATCATAGCTAATGACCCTTGAATGCTTAGATGAAAGGCCATGAAATTTAATTAGCTATGATATGGTAGAGGAACTCCATGCTATGATGAGGGATTGGAAAGGGGAAATTCTTTAGTTCTTCTCTTGTTGTTATATTTATAATTTCTAAGTTTTATGTATAGAAATTATGGCATATGAATGCTGAAAATTCAAGAGTTGGATAGGTGAAATGCATAAGAACTAGCAGGCATATTTAAAGATAATGCTTAGTGCATGTGAAGATATTTCTGTGTGCATATTATGTTGCATATTGGTAAAATTAATGGAAGTTTTACATATGAAATGAGACACTAATGATAATTATTGTGGTTTATGATTATTATTATTGATGGTAATGGTTGTAGGACCAAAGAAAATAGAAGCATGGTTGAAGATGTTGATTATGCTGTTGCATGTGACCAACAATATTGTGAAGAGAAGCCTTGAAAACAAATATATTATCAATAGGTTACTGTAAGGGATGTGTAGTTATTGGTAGGAGGACAAATATTAAGGTAACATCAGAAATGTTGATGGCAACCATGCATGTAATGGTTTTTTAATGCTGATTACGTAAGTGTTGAAAGTGGATTGGGTAAGATTCCCTTAATTAGCCATATTTTAATCATCATAACTTGGTTTGTATGTGATATTGGTTGAATTCATGTGAAACAATATCATGCCATGTCTGTATGTTGGTTATGAGTTTAGTAACCAAAGAAAGTGAGGACTTATGGTCCTGTTGTGGTAGTGCGTGCCATGTAACGCCCCATATTTTGACTAGCCATACCTAATGTACTTATTTTTCGGATTTTCTTTTGGACTCATCTCGATTGAGTGATATTTATTTACCAGATTATTAACCGAGATTATGATGTTAATATGCTAATTATGACACTATGATTATGATGTTACTATGCTTATTATGACACTATGATTATGATGCTACTATGCTTATGTTGTCATCATGATTATGATGTTGCTATGTTTATGTGGTTACAATGTTGTGATTATCATGGGATACCTTTCTTTTATGATGAAAGTATATGTTTAAATGTTTTCATTGATAAAATGTGAAATATATGATGCGATACATGGATACCACTTTACGAGGTGATCAATTGAATCCTTATATGTCGGGTGTACCTGTGATGAATCCGATTATTACATGAAATAATGATGAGGATGATGATAAGTATCAATTGATTATCAAGTAGAATTACATGTTATAAAGGTGTATTTTGTGAAGTACTAACCCACAGGACACTGGAGCTATGTGATAGCTGAATTTGATATGATATCTGGAATAATAACTTGTTATGTAGTAAATCGTAGCAACCAAAAATGGTGATACGGTGACACAATCCAATAATCATGATAGAAATAGAGTACGATTCAATAGGGTATATACCTAGTATGTTGAGAGGGATGGAGGTATTTCCCACCCTATGTTACTATAATACCCTAGGTCATGGGAGGGACATGTTGAGACACTCTCCCCAATTTGTTCTGATGACGACGGTTGGATTCTTGCTAGAAGAGGCTAGGCATGCCAGTTATCCAACACTACCACTCTCAGGTTCTACGTGGTTAGGTTGGTAAAGACGACCTCCACATCATTACTAGTAGAGGAAGGATAGGGAGGATGCGAGCGTAGGTTAGGATGGGAGCATGTGTTATTTAGTATTGTTGAGGGTTGGGTATTCCTTGATACAAGGTTAGTGGTATTAGGTACCCTTACTTGTACTTGATTGATTAAATTAACACAAACATGCAAATAATGATATGAAATGTTATAAGGTTAATTGTTAAAATAAACCAATGATGTTTAGTAATGTTATATGTGACTTGTTCTCTTTGCATGAAGGATTATTAGTAGAATTTAGCGATTATGCGTAGGGAATATGATGTATGTTTATATTGCATGTACAACCTATGCATATGTTGGCCACACATGCACACCTTGCATGTGTACGCTAGTATCGTTATACAAATACTTTCATTGTGTAGGTTGTTGTGAATGAGTAAGTTTATTATAAATTGAACCTAGACAAACAATGCATGCTAATATATTAAGATATGTGTTGAACAAATCATTAAGTGTTCTTTAATTATAATTGATAACGATAATATGCAAAAGAATAAGTGTCATCAGTTAAGAATTGTCACACAAGAATTTCCATTATAATATAATTGTACTGTTTAAATGATCTTCCACGATTGTTTTAACCTTCAAAGGTACTTTGTTTATAAATGTAATGGTACTAGGTTGTTATTAAAGAACTTAATTATTAAATAAAAAGTTACAAGTATCGTTACTAATTTACCATCTATTAGTATTTTATCATTATTCAATTATTAATATTGTTGTATTATTATTTAATTAATGCTAAAAATGATAACAAGGTCCCTTACCATAACTATTGTCATGCCCATTGTTGAATAAACAAAATAATAAATGACTTAATTAAATAAATTCTTGAGTGGACTAAATCATTACGGGATAAGTTAAAAGGGTATGCTAAACTAATTAAGTAATTAAACCCACAAGATAAGGTGGGATTTAATTATATTAATATATTTATTTTCAAATCTGGAATTGAATGAGATAATAAAGACATCCGGCTACAAGACTTGAACAGTGAGTGGGACTTGTAATTAATCCACTGTCTCGAGAAGATCATGAATTGAGAATTTCAAGATAAATAGTAAATAGTGTACAATCAATAGTTTCAATTAACCATAATGACATTTAATTGATCAAGATAAAGGGTACAATATATATATTATTTTATTGTGATTTAACATTTTAAACAAGAAATGAAATAATTTTTTTGGGGTTTCGTGGGATTTGATGGGGGCGGTGGAGTAAGCTGAAAGGCATGAGGAGGAGGAAAATGCTATTTAGGTGGGAAGTATTGGGGGAGAAGTGGAGGTTGTTTTTTTTGGAGGAAAATAGGACTTAGTGATGGAAGGAAGAAAAGAGGAATTACCGAGGAGGGGGTTAACTCAAGAATGGACGAGGTAGGAAACTGGAAAGAAGAGGGAAAACCGCACCAAGGTCGAAGGATTTTGGAAATAAGGAAATGTTCTATTTGGATTATCGGATTGTGGGCTCGGGGGCTAGGAATTTTTTTGATTTCCTAGGGCCAGCACGATAAGCTGGTTGGCAGGGTGGTTTATCTATTTTGGTTGCTTAATTTCTAAGGTTTGGTGAGGAGTAGCTACAGGAACCTAAGGAAGCCTACTGCAATCTACAGAAAACCAATTATTCTACTTAATTAAATCTCTCTAAATTACAATACTAAATGCATTTCATGTTATTTTGTACCTAATGATGTTAGAAATATGAAATAAATGCAAATTTCCATGATATTATAAATTTCCTATCAAGTTAAACTTATGCAGAAATCTGTTAGATTAGGTTAAACTAAAATAAAGAAGAAATTTTGATAGAAATAATGGTAACCATTAAATTTTCTTTATTTTCACAAAAAAACTCTTTAGGAACTAGATGGATACAAATTAAACACAACACAAAAAGTAGGTGCCCATCCTCAATAGATGGACAGTGCATGCCATATGAGATAGTCATGGGTAAGGCCATAATGCGGTTAGAGATGGTAATTCTATAGTGCTACACAAGTATCCCATGAACTCCCTATTGGTGTTAATGTCTGATGAAACATTTTTTCCAACAACGAGGGAGTGAGTGAACTCCTAATGTTGTGTTCGGCTAAAGAAGGAAGGCAACCAGACAATTAACCAAGTGATTGGGGGATGGTTGGGTGATGTGCCGAGGAATTAGCTAGACATTCCAAAACATCATGGTGGAATTCATGACATGACAGTATGGTTTCAAAATGGTGCATATAAATTAAATGTATTTCTTTGCATTTGAGATATTAACAATTGATATTGATTGAATTATTATGTGTTATAATTCTAAGATCCCTTTAGTGACTGTTGTAAATGCTGCAATGAAAATATTATATGCATGGATACTCACAATTATTTGGTGGATTGAAAAATTTAGATTGCAAGTAGAATTGTCTTGGGGTATGGCAATGTGAATAAGTCCATAATAAAGACTGGAAGCTACCATGTACAAAGGTTAAACATTAAGAGAATGAATGCATGGTTGTAAAATATGATTTCTATAGGGAATAGATTTGTAAATTTCATATTTGAATGTTTTGTTAACAATTAATAATGACTGTTTGGATGATATAGAAATGTGCCAAGAGGATATGTTGTATGTATATGTCTAGGTTATGGAAGCATGTATAAAACCTTAAGAGACAATGTGCTTCCAATTACAAGGACCAAACATTATGAGGATGGCCTCATGAATAAATAAATCTAAAAATCTAATTCATGTAGGAGATAGAATTGGGATTTCATATTTGAATTTGATTATTAATATTACTGATTGGTTGGATGTTTGTGAGTTGTACCACGAGGAAACATTGTAGGAAGACCATGTGCTATGGATTGCAAGAGACAAACATATTGAGA